>JAKTUX010000022.1:0-196089 GCA_030556895.1 Kodamaea jinghongensis | reverse complement strand
TGGTAATACCTTGAATGTTATCTCTTAAAATCTTTCTGTGACGCTTAGCACCACCTTTACCGAGACCTTTTCCACCTTTTCCTCTACCGGACATTGTTAATATAAATTGATAGTAATAAAAAAAGAAGACTGTATTACTAGTGCGAAACGCTGTACTTAAATACGGGAATTCAGGGAGGGCCAAGGGGGAGCGAGAAAACACAAATAAAGGTTAGCAACCTGCAGTAATTGTGTATGTCAGGGTATGATCGCAAATAGTGCGAACATGAAAGTCACTTACAATGTTGCGCGGAGAAAAGTATGGGTCAAAGTGGGTGACACTGGGGCTTCTCACAACGACAAAAGATGTCTTATTTCCAGGTACTGCACTTACCCTGGGTGTGTGTAAATTCTGAACTTTCGTGCGACCCCAATATGCAGGTGTCTGCGCGTCGATCGCACTAAAAGCTGCGTTATTGGCAGTCTGCTTTATACTCACTGGGGAGCGTAAATCGCAGTATCGCGTTTTTGGCACCTTTCCGGGACCTCGCTGCATGCGTTTTGCAACCACTCCAAATCGCACACTTCTGCCTCCCCTCCCTACGATTACACTAACCGGGGAGGCCCGCAGCTCCCTAAAGTTGCCACAACACATATATAAAGAGAATATGTCCACTAAATAAAAATTCCTCTTTACATTATTAAAACAAATTCATAATGGCTAGAACTAAGCAAACTGCTAGAAAGTCTACCGGTGGTAAGGCTCCAAGAAAACAATTAGCTTCCAAGGCTGCTAGAAAGTCTGCGCCATCTACCGGTGGTGTCAAGAAGCCACACAGATATAAGCCAGGTACCGTCGCTTTGAGAGAAATTAGAAGATTCCAAAAGTCCACTGAACTTTTGATCAGAAAGTTGCCATTCCAAAGATTGGTCAGGGAAATCGCTCAAGACTTCAAGACCGACTTGAGATTTCAATCTTCTGCTATCGGTGCTTTGCAAGAATCCGTTGAAGCTTACTTGGTCTCTTTGTTCGAAGACACCAACTTGTGTGCTATCCACGCTAAGAGAGTTACCATCCAAAAGAAGGATATCTTCTTGGCTAGAAGATTAAGAGGTGAAAGAGCTTAATCGTGATGTGTTTAATATTCATTTCTCTATTGTATTATTTAGTCAATAAAGGTAATTTTGTATGATATACATGTAAAGCATTTGCATCGGGTAGTGGTTGGGCACGTGATAAAGCGCCCTCAGAATGGATACACTGGCTTTTCGTCCTCTAGGCGGAGTCCCTCGCTTTCCTGCTTCTCTGCCGTCTTTAGCAAGTACGGCAACAAGACGTCCTTGTACTTTTCGTAGCCCTTGTACTCCTCGACGTCGCCGGACCAGCTTTCGATTCCGTTCAATAGTCTTCTTGGAATGTACGGCTCCTTGCACAAGTTGACGATTGGCAAAAAGTAGGTGCGGATGGTGAAGACGATTGCGCCCGATTTGGGAAGTCTGCGCAAACTCTGTCTCTCACTTCTAAAGTAAAGCTTGTTGATGTCAGTTGCCTCCTTGGCGGTGTACCAGCCCACGACGTCCTCCGTTTCAGGCCCAATGGAGTGAGACCAGCCCAAGTTGTCATCGGTCTGGATAAAGTAGTTGTTTCTGACAACGGGCTTGTCACATGACAAGCGAAGGAAAAACCTGTTCATCCCACTTTGCAACTTGCTTTCATACTGAGGCACGTCTCCGCTGGTGTGGATCCTGTCCAACTTCATCTTGTACTTGTCTCTGAACCTCCAGAAGCCAGCCAAGATGATGGCCCCAGCCTCGAGAACGTAGCTTCCGGTTTCGTCCTCCATCATGATAGCAAGATCGTCCTGCACCAATTTGGCTGCAATCAATATAGGGTCCTCGCCCTTGGGGTTTGGTCTGAAGTCAAAATCCTCGCCTGTTTCCAAGTTGAGGAGCCCAATGTCGGTAGCTTTGAATAAGGTCGGGTATCTGTTTGGTAGGTAGCGCTTGAACTCGTCCAACAACTCGTAGGATGCTGCCCTAGCCTTGTCGCTGGATTCGTACAACTCCGAGCCTCTTTCCTTGACTCTTTGCACTTTTTCATTGTGAAACTTCTTCCACTCGTTGTCCAACTCAATCCACTCGTCCCAGTTCATGTTCCTGATGCCCATGGTGATGTTGTACTTGTGTTTGAAGGCCCTGTACGGTTTGGGTCTGGTAAGATCAAAGTTCCAGTTGGGGTATGCAGAAGGGATCGGGGTATCGAAGTCTTCAGCAGTCCACTGCCCGTACTTCCTATCCCTATTTGGAACCACCGGTCTCTTTGCCTTGCTAGTTGCGTTTCTACTGACCACCACGCAGGTAAGGACTATCGCCAAGGAAGCCAACAAGACGTTGAAGGAGAGTGCGTTGGCGTTGGTGAGCTTGTGGTACTGGAAGTACAGCTCTGCGTACAAGTTTGCAACAAACCCACGAGATTCAAAGCTCAGGTTGTTCATTGTAGTATGTTAGTTTATATGTGACGGCAGCTGAGAAGCCCCACGCCGTGCTGTGTGTTCTTTTTATATTAGTTTGGGGTCTACTTATCTAATCGTTCAGTGCATCCTAATCGAGTAAAAATTTGCAGCACAACCCTTAAAAATAATTTAGTGCGGATCAAGTTGCTCAAAGCATACCAGCGAGCTATCTCGACCGTATAGGCCCATACTTGAGAGTGATGGGATCATGCAGGGGGGAGGAAGGCAGCAAATAAACTGGACTGGACCAAGGTCCACGTCAAAAGATAGTAGACTGCAACTTTGCCGTACTTGTTGTTGGACACCAACAAGTCCGCGAGGTACCAGTAGATCAAGGGCAAGAAGGTGCCGACCCTGTTCAAGATCTGGACGTTCCAGAAGAAAACGCACCCAATCAAAAGGAGGAGGTTGACTAGAATCAAGGACCTGAGTTTTTTGATTTTGGGCAACTCCACGACGTAGTAGTAGTAGATTGCGTTTGCGTGGATGATGATGGCTGGGACGACAAAGAGGAAGTTGGGGATGTTGTTGGGGGTCCAGTACGACAAGAACCCGACCTTCCAGTACTTGGACTGGGCGTACAGAAAGAGTAGCGGGAGGGTGTTGTTACACCACTCGCCTCTCTGCGGGCAGAACTTGCTGTAGTTGACGTAGTTGGCCCAGCAGATGGATGCAAACAACTGGCCGCCGCCGAGAATGCTCAACACGGCGTTGTTCAAGTTGCTCCCCAAAACAAACTCGTACAAGTCGTACAAGTACAAGACGCCTATAAGGGTTGAGTTTGCCCGAATAGTGTAGTTGTAGGCGAGAAACGTTCCCGACAAGAGGTACAACGCTACTCTGTGGACCGACTTGTTGTTGGACTGCTTGAAATCGGAGTGGTTCAACGACATGTCGTGGAACCAGATGGTAAGGAAGCTCAACAAGTTGCACAAGTTCTCCGAATACCCCACACTTTGGAAGATTCCGCCGCTGGACAAGATGATCAAGTAGCCCACGTAGTCGCAGTACTGGCTGATCACGTCCACCTTGGTGCCTGCCCGGGTGATGATCTTTCTGTTGGAAAAGTACAGGCGGGTCAAGTACCACCCAACCACCACCGTGAGGTAGTGGCAGGCGTTCGACACGAGCACGCTCAACATGGCCTTCCCGTACAAGCTGCCGCTCCACACTGGTATTCCTCTGATGAGACTGATCCAGTTGGGGCAGAACACAAACAAGTGCTCGTACTTGGCCTCAGTGACAAACATATCGGTGAAAAACACTAGATCCCACGTAATTGTCTTGCTGAGGATGTCCTCAACCATGTCTCTGAAGATCCACATGCTCTGTAAAAACTCTTCATTGGACTCCCGGTAGCTTGCAATCAAGATCTCCGACGACGTGTCAAACTTGACCGGTGTCCAGTACATCACCACAAACTGGAGCACCTTGAATATCACAAATACCTTGGTGAGTCTCACCAATGGAATATCAACCACCATTTTGATGTCGTTGTTTGTTCCTTACACGTCTTTTGGTTCTCGCTTTTTTAAACTTTTCAACAATCTTCTAGGGAAAACCTGAGTTGAGACATGGGGGAGAAGAAGAGAAGTGAGAGGGGGAGTGATATTACTTCACTCAAAACATCAAAGATCAAAACATCAAATATCAAATGATCAAAGATCAAACTACATCAAAGACATCAATGGTAAACTCAAAGATTTAAGGTTAGCAATCAAAGATTACATCAATCGTAACGACGTAGACCAAGTGAATCCTGATAAAGATGAGCACATTGGTCAAGTCATGTAGACCATAGTAAAAAACTAACACAGGTAAACACACCAAACATATGGATGTTACAATATTAAGGATTTTACAATATTTAAGGGATTTTATGATTTTATCAAACATATTGATGTACAAGTATGATTTTATCAAACAGACAATGATTTAAAAGATGATTTTATCAAACATAATGATTTCAAGTATGATTTTACCAAACATAATGATTTATCAAACATTGATTTTACCAAATATGATTTTATCAATCATACTTTACCAAACATACTTTACCAAACATACTTTTACCAAATGCAATTTATTGAAGTTATTTTTACCAAACGTGACCACTCAAACATAATTTATCAAAATATGGCTTGTACAATAATGTCGACTACGTCGAATACCAAAACTTTTACCAAACATTTACTACAAAAAAGCATAATTCATAATATCTTTAAAATACAATATATCACTAGGTATAATAAATACATACTAGTCACTCTATCAAAGGCGCTACTTCTTAGCAAATTGGTTTGCAAAGGAGTCGATGATGCCAGCAACGGATGAAGGGTTTGCCAAGGTGGTGATGTCACCCAATTGGTCTGCTTCGTTGGAGGAGACCTTTCTCAAGATTCTTCTCATAATCTTACCGGATCTTGTCTTTGGCAAGTCTGCGACGATGATGACGGACTTTGGAGCAGCGAAAGGACCGATTTCGCTTCTGACCTGCAAGATCAATTCCTTTCTCAATGCAAAGGCTTGTTCGCCGGATTCGTTACCGTTGATAGTTTCGAGGGCTTCGTCCTTCAAAGCAACGTAGGCGACGACGGCCTGGCCGGTCAAGTCGTCGTTGATCCCGACAACAGCGGCCTCGGAGACACCGCCGTGCTCAATCAAGGCAGCTTCGATCTCGGCAGTGGACAATCTGTGGCCCGAGACGTTGACAACGTCGTCCACTCTTCCTCTGATCCAGTAGTAGCCGTCGTGGTCTCTGGCGGCACCGTCCCCGGTAAAGTAGTAGCCTGGGTATGGGTTCAAGTAGGTGTCCATGTACTTTGTGTGGTTCTTCCAGACGGTTCTGGCCATGGAAGGCCACGAGTCCTTGACGGCCAAAACACCTTCGACGTCGTTGCCTTCAATTTCCTTTCCGGAAACTGGGTCTATGATGGAGGTCTGGATACCGAAGAATGGCAAGGAGGCGGAACCGGGCTTGTTTGGAGTGACACCGGCGATCGGAGCGATAAAGTGCGATCCGGACTCGGTTTGCCAGTAGGTGTCTGTGACGTGACATTGGCCCTTCCCGACCTTTTCGTTGTACCACTCCCAGATGTCTGGGGAGATTGGTTCACCGACGGAACCCAAGGTTCTCAAGGTGCTCAAGTCGTACTTTTCGATTTCAGCTTCGCCGGACTTTCTCAACAATCTCAAGGCGGTGGGGGCAATGTAGAAGTGGGTGGCCTTGTGCTTTTCGACAATCTGCCACAATCTGCCAAAGTCTGGGTAGGCTGGTGTTCCTTCGAAGACGATGGTTGGGACGCCCAATGCCAATGGACCGTACAAGGCGTAGGTGTGGCCGGTGATCCAACCAACGTCACCAGCAGTGAACAAAACGTCCTCGGGGTGGATGTCAAAGACGTACTTGGTAGTCAATGCGGCCCCCAAGAGGTACCCACCGGTGGTGTGCACAACACCCTTTGGAGTTCCGGTGGAACCAGAGGTGTACAACAAGAAGAGAGGGTCCTCGGAGTTGACAGGCACCGGGGCGAGGTAGCCGGGGAACTTAGCGGTTTCCTCGTCCCAGTAGAAGTCTCTGCCCTCCTTCAAGGCAATGGCCTCGTTTCCGGTTCTCTTGTACACAAGCACCTTTTCGACGGTGGGGCAGTTGAGAAGAGCCTCATCGCACAACTTCTTGATGTTGACGGTCTTCCCACCACGGCGACCCTCGTCGCAGGTGATCAAGACCTTGCAGGAGGCGTCGTTGACACGGTCCTTGATGGAACCGGAGGAGAAACCGGCGAAAATGACCGAGTGGATGGCACCCAATCTGGCCACAGCCAACATGGAGATGATGGCATGTGCGTTCATAGGCATGTAGATGGCCACGGTATCGCCCTTTTGCACGCCCCAGGACTTCAAAACACCAGCCACCTTGGAAACTTCACGCAACAATTCGGCGTAGGTCAACACCTTGGAGTCCTTTTCCTCGTCGGCCTCGTAGATAACAGCTGGCTTGTCTGGGTTGGCCAACGCGTGTCTGTCTACACAATTGTAGGAGGCATTCAACTCACCGCCAAGGAACCACGCGGCATCCCCGTGGTGCAACGACCCAGACTTGACCGTGTGGAAGTCTCTGTCCCAGTGCAACAACTCTCTGGCCTTAGGACCAAAGAAGCCTTCGGGGTCGCTAATCGACTGCTCGTACAACTTCTGGTACTCCTCCAAGTTGGAAAAGTACCCCTTTCTTGGCTGTCTCTTGAAGAATTCCTCAGGAGTAGGACGTGGGGTAACGTTGTTCGCTTCGTGCACAACTGAATGGGTCGACATCTGCTTGTTCGTTAGTATAAACTTTTCTCAGCTGAAAATTTATGATCCAATTTGTCGTTGGGTCTGAAAGACGGTAGAGGCCTCCGGCACACCTCAATTTCCCAACGTATCATCAGAGATCACTCGTCCGCCATCCTCTTTCATTCCCTCGTCAACCTCAACCGTCACATCTCCCACAATTTTTTTTTTTGCATCTTCTGGCAATCCATACTTACAATTGGCTGAATATATCAATGGGCTAGAAACTTGCAAGATTAAAAAAGTAAACCAGTCCTCTAGTCCTTGCTGGATTGTCTAAGTACCTTATCCGGAAAATATCTAAAAATTCGAAAGAGACTTTTATGTATCTTTCCAACAACTGATATTTATACGATTTTGCAAAATAATGTTGGACCCACTAGTAATGTCCAACAAAATTGTGAGTAACCTACTTCAAGCGGCTTACGTAAGGCCCCGCTTTGGGCGGCACGGACCGCGTTGTACGACGAAAACTGTTGTGAAATTCAGAGAGTAAACGAGCGCGCAATGAGGGGAGCTGCATGCAGGTCGCCGCTGTCATTTGGTGGGATTCTGTTGGTTGTCTCTGCGAGTTCCAACATTTTGTCGGACAAGAGGTTCCGGGATGGTAGCGCAAGCCAATTTACCAAAACGGGCTAAATCTACTAAACCGTTGGCGCTAAAGCCTGGTCCAAAGCCCGAGATCAGGCTCATTCAGCTAGGCACTACGGTTGATACATAACGCAAGTTGACACACCACCACTTCACTCAAGTTGGTGCTGAAGTTCCACCCAAGTTCTCCTACAGTACATTTCGAGACGTTCAAAAACCCAATAATTAAATACATAAATAAACATATACAGATTCTAAAACTCTACCCTTGGCGCTTTTTACTTTCGATTTCATAACATTTGAGAAGAGCAATCATTAATTCGTTTAGTCAACTTCTTCAACAGTTGGACCGTCAGTAGAAGCACCTGGAGCACCAGCACCTGGGAAACCACCTGGAGCAGCACCGGCAGCACCACCTGGAGCAGCACCAGCTTGGTAAGCCTTGGCCATGATTGGGTTAGCAACACCTTCTAATTCCTTTTGCTTGTCAGCGTATTCTTCTTGGGTAGCAGATTGGTTGGAGTCTAACCAAGAAATGGCTTCTTCAGCAGCCTTTTCAACTTCTTCCAATTCAGAAGCTTCCAACTTGGACTTGAATTGTTCTTCGTTCAAGGTGGTCTTCAAAGAGTAAGCATAGGATTCCAAACCGTTCTTGGCTTGAACTCTGGCAGCTTCCTTGTCATCTTCTTCCTTAAACTTTTCAGCTTCGGAAACCATCTTTTCAATTTCTTCCTTGGACAATCTACCCTTATCGTTGGTGATGGTAATCTTTTGAGTCTTACCGGTACCCTTTTCCAAGGCAGAGACATTCAAGATACCGTTGGCATCAATGTCAAAGGTAACTTCAATTTGTGGAACTCCTCTTGGAGCTGGTGGAATACCAGACAATTCAAACTTACCCAACAAGTTGTTGTCCTTGGTCTTGGCTCTTTCACCTTCAAAGACTTGAATCAAGACACCTGGTTGGTTGTCAGCATAGGTGGAGAAGGTTTCAGACTTCTTGGTTGGAATAGTAGAGTTTCTTGGAATCAACTTGGTCATGATACCACCAGCAGTTTCAATACCCAAGGACAATGGAGCAACATCCAACAACAACAAGTCTTGAGTCTTGGAAGAAGTGTCACCAGACAAGATAGCAGCTTGGACAGCAGCACCGTAAGCAACAGCTTCATCTGGGTTGATAGATCTGTTTGGTTCCTTACCGTTGAAGAAGTCGGAAACCAACTTTTGGACCTTTGGAATTCTGGTAGAACCACCAACAAGGACAATTTCGTCAACTTGGGACTTGTCAACCTTGGCATCTCTCAAAACCTTTTCGACTGGGTCCAAAGTGGATCTGAACAAGTCTTGACACAATTCTTCAAATCTGGCTCTGGTGATAGAAGTGTAAAAGTCAATACCTTCGTACAAAGAGTCAATTTCAATAGAAGTTTGAGCAGAAGAAGACAAGGTTCTCTTGGCTCTTTCACAAGCAGTTCTCAATCTTCTCAAAGCTCTTTGGTTGGAAGTCAAGTCCTTCTTGTTCTTTCTCTTGAATTCGTTAACAAAGTGGTTAACCAATCTGTTGTCGAAATCTTCACCACCCAAGTGAGTGTCACCGGCAGTAGACTTGACTTCAAAGATACCATCTTCGATAGACAAGAGAGAGACATCAAAAGTACCACCACCCAAGTCAAAGATCAAGACATTCTTTTCCTTTTCGTCCTTCTTGTCCAAACCGTAGGCAATGGCAGCAGCGGTTGGTTCGTTAATGATTCTCATAACGTTCAAACCAGCAATCAAACCAGCATCCTTGGTAGCTTGTCTTTGAGAGTCGTTGAAGTAAGCTGGAACGGTAACGACGGCATCGTTAACCTTGTCACCCAAAAAGTTTTCAGCAGTTTCCTTCATCTTGGTCAAAACCATAGAAGAGATTTCTTCTGGAGTGAAAACCTTGGTTTCACCCTTGTATTCGACTTGAATGTTTGGCTTACCACCCTTGTCGACAACCTTGAATGGGAAGTGGGCCATGTCACCCTTGACTTCTTCGTCAGTGAACTTTCTACCAATCAAACGCTTGGCGTCGAAAACGGTGTTGGCTGGGTTCATAGCAGCTTGGTTCTTAGCAGCATCACCAATCAATCTTTCGGTGTCAGTGAAAGCAACGAAAGATGGGGTGGTTCTGTTACCTTGATCGTTGGCAATAATTTCCACACGATCGTTGGCAAAGTGTGCAACACAGGAGTAAGTAGTACCTAAATCAATACCGACGGCTGGCATTTTTCTATAATATTGTTGTTCTAAAGAATAAAACTAAAGAAAAGAGTTTTGAAAAAAGTGGATCCTCTACAATTATTATATACTCTCATGATAATTTGTCGTCGATGAAATTTTTCTATGGAAAAAGTTCTTTAGAGTTCTAAGACGTTCGATATACCTTACCAGAGTGAATATGGAAAAAAAGCAGTATATGCAGTCTCACTCAGCAACATTCATACTCTTCCCATTTGGAACCAAATGGAATGCGGTGGAAAAAAGGTAGGCAATCCCGATTAGTGCTAAATGGGTACCTTCCAGAAATTGATCACGTGCGCGATCGCTTTCTAAGCTTCTAACGCTTCCATTGCATACATACACAATACAGACAAGAGGGGGTTTCACATTTTCCAGTAAACAGAATCTTGATAGTATACAACTATTTAAAGATATATATTTAATAATTTAACAAAACAGACAGAGCATCATCAAATAATAGGACAAAATAAATAGACAATCCAAAGATATATCAGAGGACGCGTAGCTTAGTTAGACTTGTCCTTAGTGTAGTTGTTAACAATGTGGATGGCACCAACTTGTCTAAGAGCATTCTTGAAAGTAACCCATCCTTGCTTAACGGCTGGAATGTGGCCAGCGTGTTGGTTGATTAAGGACTCAATGTGAATTTCAATGGACTTGAAGTAGTTTCTGATAAAAATGGAGCTTTCGTATCTAGCCTTAATGAACAAGGTGTACAAGAGGAATGGGAACAACGATCTCTTTCTGAAGGTGATCAATCTAAGGATCAACCAGAAATAAGCCAAAACTTCGGCAACGCTAGCCAATTGAATGGACTTGACGTTGTTGTGTGTAATGAAGTCTGCGATTCTCTTGGAAATTGGAGTCTTGTTGTAGCCAAAAATTGGGAACAAGTAGGTGTTCACATAAACCAAGACGTGGAAAAAGGAGTACAAGAAGAATGGGACCAAGACTGGCAATACATATGGTCTCAAGAATAACAATGAAACACCTAACAAAAAGTATTGCGTGTTGTCATCCTTGAGAATTGCTCTCAAGGTGGCGCCTTCCTTTTGAAGGTTTTGGAAAATCAAAATTCCAAAACTTTCAACGATACCAAACAAGGCCAAAAAGTACCAAGCCTTGTAAGCTTTGGCCCCAACCCTGATGTAGGTCAACAGGTAAAGTGTGATATTCAATAATGTAAGGACGTGTCCAATAAACCAGGCAAATTGTAAGGTTTGCACAGTCTTGAGCAATTGCTCCTTGCAGTGATCCTTCGATGGCTCGGATGTTTTGCCTTCGCTAGAAGAAATTGGAGTCTCGGCCTTGGTTTCGTGTTGAGAAACAGGAGTAGCAGAAGCAGCTCCGGAAGCTGCCCCCTTTGGTGTTGAATGAACGGATTCCAGTGACATGTTAACTTGTTGTTAAGAAAAGAGCAGCAATAGAAAAAAATGTATCTGTGGATTCGGTTAAAAAAGTGACCTAAAGGAAAAAAAAAAGCCAGCCCTTTAGGATTTCATCTACACATGTCAAATTAAGGGGGGACGTTGAAGATTCCCAAGAGTTTAACTTCATCTGGATTTCGTATATGTGTAGATTACAAAAGATCATATAGGGAAATGGATGGTGTGAGTGGGTGGGTCTTGCCCGTTTTGAACACAACACGTCACAAGACCGTTGAAGTGTTGCTTTTCTCTTACATAAGGAGAGGGAGTGTATAGAGTACGGAGTTTCCACAACGATCATATATTAAGCAGTAAAGTTAAAGTTTGTGTTAAACAAGTAGAAATAAAAGAGATTTGAGAGATCATACCTAATCGCTAACATATTGATAGTAATTCTCATTTTCCAAAAGGAATTTCAGGCAATCAGTCGACTTAACGCAAGAAACCCTTACGAGTTTTGGCAGGAGCGGAAGCGGCCGCTGCTGGTTCTTGAGGTAAAGTCTTTTGCTTTTCTAATTGAGCCTTCTTGTCTTCCAACAACTTGATTTGCTTACTCAACTTGTCCTTCATCTCCTTGTGTCTAGAGAACAAATCGGCTTCGGATCTTTGTAATTTCTTTTCCTTTTCAGACACCTTTTGTTGGAAGACAGCCTTCATTTCAGCTTCCATCTTAGCCAACTTAGCTTCGTGCAATGTTCTTTCTTCTTCTTGCTTGGCTAAAGGATCAAATTCTCTAAAGACGGTGTTATCTTGAGCAATACCCATCTTGTTCAACTTTTCAGTTCTGTAGTTTTCATACAAAACATTCGAGGTACTTTCCTTTAATTCTTCCAAGAAGTTTCTCAACAACAATTGACGCAATTTTATGAAATCGTTATGGTCTTCGTTGTCAACTTCAATGACACCCCATGGGTATCTTCTACCTCTGACAACTCTTCCGTCTGCGGTCTCAACTTCCTTGGTCGAACCAACAACTGCAAAAGGCATTTTCCCCAAGATTTGCTTGGTGTGCAAGACGGTTTCTTCGTCATCGTTTTCGTAGTCTTGTGGAGTGAAGATCTTGATGCCTTGGTACTTGATGTCGTCCAAAATTCTTTGCTTGAAAAGATCGATTTCTTCGCTGGTCAAAGTGTCAGACTTTGCAATGACCGGGATCAAGTTGACCTTTTCGTGGACTTGTCTCATCAAAGTGATGTCCAAAGATCTCAAAGAGTGACCAGTTGGTTCAATAAAGTAAAGGAACGCGTGAACTCTTTCGTCGCTGACGGCAGATCTGTTGACTCTACTCTCGGCTTCCAAATACGAATCAAATCTGTTGTTAATTTCATCAACAATTGGCTTCCAAGAGTTAGCATTGTTCACTGCTTCACCAAAACCTGGGGCAGTAATGACGTTCAACTTCAACTTGACGCCATCTTCTTCAATTTCAGCAAAGTGAGATTTGATTTGGACGCTGGCGTCGGTTTCAGCGGTTTCATCGCCAGTACCAGCAGCAATGACTTGACCCTTAGTAAATTCGTCCTTACCCAAGATTTGGCGGTTGAAAAGAGTGTTAATCAAAGTGGACTTACCCAAACCACTCTCACCAACAGCCATAATGTTCAAGCTGAATCCTCTTCTAATCGACTTTCTGTGCCATTGCTTTGGCAAGTTGGCAAACCCAACGTAACCATTCAACTTTCTCTTGATAATCTTCACTTCATGTTGGACAGGCTCTCTGAGCGGGATTGCACCGGTAGTTTCAACTTCTGTTAACAAGGTGTACATGTTAGTATATGTTTTGTATTATATATGCGTTGTTCCCTTTTGACGAGCGGTAGTTGCTAAGAATTGTACTAGGTCTTTTCCATCAGTTGCATCCAACTGGCTCTCAAGCACCTCGGTCCACCATCAAAGCTTTGCTCTTCTGCTCTCCCTGGTGCTGTTTTGAACTTAAGGATACACAAGACATTCTGCAAAAACAAACATCAACAAATCAGTTCACTGCTCTGTGTTCAGTGACAAAAAATCAATTTCTGAGCCCATATTTGTAGCTCCTCATACTGCCAAAGGAAGTCGCAAAATGTATTACATACCAGTCATAGTTAATCAACTCTATCTTAAAGTATAGATTGAAAGGGGTGTTTGATTAAATAAATGAAATCAAAGATCACTAGAAAAAAAGTTTCCAAGTTTTTTGATTTGGTTATTCGACTTTTTTTTTACACGCTCGGCTGTTTACAAACACAGTAAAATGGTGGTAAATTATGTAAGTGATTGTAGATAATAAGGGAGTTTCTACACTATGTATAGGAATTTTTAACATTCCGAGCTGATGTAGGATTGATAGTGACGAGTTCTCTAGATGGTTTACAATTTTAGGGTCCAGTCTCCTTGACATAATAGCTTGAGTTGTTCACGTTGGTCAGGAAACACGTATATCACAAAAAAAAGATCTAGTCTTTGTTAAGGGGCACCCATTTTCTGACGTACATGTCTTTTATGTGAAATTTTCGTCTATAACCATTGCATTGAATCGTTCACCAAATTCTCGTTAAGCTTTTGTTTACGTTTGACATTTTTCGTGTTTCCAAAGACGTGTCGATTTGCGCGTGGAACAAACGGCACGTGAAAGGGCACGCGCAAGTGAACGTGATTTTAGTAGAACTTCCCCGAAGCTAGTCCTTGGGACCCTAGAGTAGCAGCACATAGATGTTTGCGTTGCTCAATAGCTCAATTAGCAAATTAGATAAAGTTCATTACGTTCCCCCTTACTTTTTTGCTTCAGTTGTCAACATTACAATTTTTGTAAGTTTTCATCACTTTTTGGAGTAATAACTAGACCATTATCAGATCTGGTACTACATAGGATTCTCAGAATCAAGCACATTAAAATTAAGTTCATTAGAATTTACTATTTACCTATCCTTACTTATTTTTTAATTCCTCTAATAGGAATTGCAACCCCAACTTTGCAAAACTAGTCATGTTCTGAGCTCTCTCTTGGTTCAAGGTCTTCCTGCTACAAGAAACATCACCAGCAGGGCCAGTCAAACCAAAGTAGACAGTACCCACATCGTTCGAATTGTTTTTGTCATTTTCTCTTAAATGCAAATCAGACGTTGGTCCCGCAAAACCTGTTTCTGAGAGTACATATGTTGAACCTAACTCGTATTTGGTAGTTCTGGCCAACTTAAGAGCAACTTGTTCAGAAGGACCCACATAATTAGAGACCTCCTCATCTGTGTAGCCTGACAACTTAAGTCTTTGCTTTAAGGAATACACCAATTTACCTCCAATATAGAAATCAGATGCTCCAGGTACAGTGACAATATAAGCAGACAATAATCCACCACATGCAGCCTCGGAAATTGCAATGGTTTGCTTCCTTTCTCTCAAGATCTTAGCTATTTCTAGAACTAACTCCTGAACATCGGAGGGTGGGAACGCCATATCCTGGTTGATCAAAAGGAGTGATTGGAAGTACTGAGAGAGGCAGAGAGCTTTAATATTTGGTCGTGCGAGAATTTCAAATATTTCTGATTCGCACCAGTGGCGATTACTTACCGAATATAACAGTAGCGACAGGCAGTTTTTTGTTCACATTACAATCAAAGTACCAATATGTCATCGAAGATATTAAAGTTCAATGCCGGTAAAGTGCAGTATGACGAGGCCACCAAGCGCTGTACTCCATTGCGTCACAAGGGTATAGTTACCATCAAGCCCAGCACCGAGGAGCCTGACTTTCTTGCGTTCATATGGAAACAGAAGGCTGATTTCACCAGTGGCGGCGGGTCAGCCGAAAGAGATGAATTATTATTAATCCCTGGCGATGTCAGCTTTAAGCACATAAAGTCTTGTAAAACAGGAAGAGTTTTTGCATTGACTTTCTTGAGTTCAGGTGCAAAGCATTTATACTGGCTCCAAGATGTTGGGGATTTGGACCAGCCAGATGTGTTAACAGAAAAGGATTTAAGCATAGTAAAACAAATCAATGAATTGATAGCCATCAAGGATGACGATGACGAAGAAGAAGAGGAGGAAGAGGATGACACAACACCTGCCCCGGGCCCTGCAGCATCCACAGAAGCAGACTCTGCTGCAGCCCCAGCTCCAAAATCAGAATCCGACGAGTAAGTAAAGACCAATTTTTTTTATTATTACTTTAGACTACAAATACAAGCATAATGAATTAAGTAGAAGTCTACATTTTGAAGTTCAGCTATTAACCAGACTATAGGACTTCTGTGCCTCTGGCCAAAGACCTTCTCTCGAGATCGCCGATTGACGCAATTTCCGATTTGTTATCTTTGGAAGTAATCGAGCAGCACTTAGATAACTTGCCCCAGGAAAAATTGAAAGAACTTTATGCAAAGCACTTGCCTGAGTCAGTTTCAAGAAATCCATCCAAGCAAGATATCTTGGATGTGGTGAGGAGTGGATTCTTCCAACAATCAGAGCAGAAATTGAGTGATCAAATATCCAAGGGGAATGGTGCGGGATACTTATTATCCCAAACTTTGAATTACGACTACAATGGAGAAGGTATTGTTGCATTTTTGGAGGGTTTGAGGAAACTCGCTAAAAAGCTGGACGGCCCAGACAAGGTTGCTAAAGAATGAGGCTCTCGAAAGTCGTGGCTCGTAACGTAAGCAGTAGACAAGGGCCACTGCCACTGCTTTTAAATACAACTTACAGTAGAATATAAATCTAGATAATCAAACACAACCACTTACCAGTATGAGCAAGATAGAATTGGTTACTCAACACGAGAATTCCGAAGAGGGCGATGATGAGCACTTGAGAGATCATGCTGTCCACAAATTACAAGATTTGGTGAGGGAAACTTCTGTTGATCACGATAATGATAATGAGGGAGAAGGAGAACTGTCAGTACCGAGTCAACACCAGAGTTCCTCCTCAACCACAGGGAAAGGTGACAATGAATCTAAATATTCTGGTCATGACGATGGGGGAGACTCTGGTGATAAAAAGTTTGACTCGGACGGGTTTGAGATCCCACAAGGAAAGATTCCTTTGGACGGCCACTTTTCCACTAACGAGATCAAGGAGCTCGTTGACATTGCCCAAGACGAGGGAATACTCTCCAAGGATATAGATATCAAGGTTCTCTCGAAGCATGATTTCGGTGACAAGGTTGAAATCTCAGATAAGGATTCCGAAGACCAAGAAGAGGAACAAGATGAGAAGCAAGAAGACTCGAAATAACGTGAATAAACCTTTGGGATACTTGAAACTGTCTTATTCCAAAGTGTTCAATACATATATGGAAATATATAGTACAATTATATCATCAGAGACTGCTTGAGTGCATGCGCTGTAGCTCCACTGCGAATAAGCACCAAACAATTATTTTTCCAGTAGTAGAATTCAAAACGCACGCCTACACTGTATGAATCAGTGAATCCCTGGTTGAGGTAAAGATATATACATAAATGAGAGTACAATGAACAGTCCAGTGGCACAAATAAATTCCAAGTGGGCGCCCCGACTGCTATTGCATGTTCTTGTTGCGATTGGCGCCCTATTTCTAGCATTGACAGCATATGAATACTCCAAGCCGCTCCTCGGCGCTGATGAAGCGAGCTGCCGAATGGTGTGGATGTATCCGTCGTATGCTAGAATAAAGTCGTTTGACGAATCCCATACCAAATTTGCATCTAAATATTCGTTATACCTTTACAGAGAGCAGGGCCAAGACCCCATCCCAAACGACAACGACGAGGGGTTTTCAGTTTTAAACGGAACTCCAGTATTGTTTATCCCAGGAAACGCAGGAAGCTATAGGCAATCTAGATCCATTGCTTCTGAAACATCGAACTTGTATTTCAACGAATACATACACCGGAATGATGAAAAGATCACGAACTTTGATTTCTTCACCGCTGATTTCAACGAAGATTTCACTGCATTCCATGGAAGAACCCTTCTTGACCAGGCCGAATTCTTGAACGAGGGTATTAAATTCATATTGGACTTGTATGCTAACAACGAGAACCGTCCCAAGTCCGTCATATTGTTGGCACACTCAATGGGAGGTATTGTCGCCAGAACGATGTTGACCTTGCCCAACTACCTCGAGGGCTCTGTCAACACCATCCTCACCTTAGCATCTCCCCATGCAGCGGCACCACTCACCTTTGATGGCGACTTGCTCAAAATATACTCAGCAATTGATAATTTCTGGCACCAAGGATACCATATTTCCAGAACTGACAAGTATGATTCCGATATTGCAGAAGTTGCAGCAAGGAGATTAAAAGATGTATCGATCATTTCGATTACTGGGGGGTCTATGGACTCCACTCTTCCTGCTGACTACACCACATTGGGGTATTTGGTCCCCTCAACACACGGATTCACCTCGTTCACGACGGGAATCCAGCAAGTGTGGTCTACCATTGATCATCTTGCAATTGTATGGTGTTCTCAATTACGTCACATCATCTCTCGTACGTTGCTCGAGATAGCAGACGCTAAGGCACCTCTGAGAACCACAAGCTTAAGCAACAGAATGGCAGTTTTCAAGAAGAGATTGTTGACTGGGTTCGAAAAGTATGCATTCCAAGACTCGGTGGCACTTAAGGAACGTAGTGACAGAATCAAAATCAAATTAGATGAAAGGTCCTTTAAGTCCTATACTAATCACAAGAAGAACTCTTTGATCTTGGCACACGGAAAGACGCAAGAGAACGAATTCAGCTTGTTCAAGTTGACTGATCTGGACGTGGACAGCAGATTCTCGATGCTCAGTTCAATACCGTTTGGACAGTTTACAGACGAATCTGATAAGCCTTCGATTCTCTTGTGTAACAAGTTTACCAAGGAAGATACACTTGTCGAAGGTGAAAAGATCTACGATTTTAGGAGCGAGACCACCAGAGGATACCTTGGGTTATCGTGTGTTGACGCATTTGACGATATTCGATTAGTTCCCAAGTCTCCAGCCAACTCGCTTGCCGACTCGTCGTTTGAAGGGGAAAAAGGACCCAACTATGCATTGCAGTACGACGAGTACATTCCATATGAAATCATTGCGATCCGGTCCTCAAAGTCTGTGTTCAAGGATGAAGGCGAGTTCCTCATTGCACAGATATCTGAGCGTGCTGATTCTAAGTATGAAGTTGGAGTCGACATGTTCAACTTGTTGCAACGAGGATCCCGGATTACTTTGCCCGAGGGACGTCCATTAAGTGTTAACATCAAGATCCTTGGAAGCTGGAGCAGTCTCTTGGCGTATAAGGTTCATTTGAAGAGCTTTCCGGAATTCCCCAGCGCCCCATTTTCGTCTTTCATAAGGCAATGGAATGACGAACCGTACGAAAGCAAGTGGCACCTCAACATGGACCACACACAAACACTCACGTTGAACGCACACCGTGTTGCTCCATACGTGCCGTTACCTAGGAAGGGGCTCACTGACATCAACCTCGAGTTGTGGAGCTCTCAAGTGTTGAACTCGTCGAAATTGGAGTTGACCGTTTCAGTTGACCTCTTTGCCAGCTTGAAGTTGATAGTGTTGAGATACCGTCTAGCATTGGTGTGCATCTGTACGCTGATCATATTGCTGACGATGCTTGTCCAATTGCATGAGTACGAGAGTACCTCCAAGTACCCGAACTTTATTGTATCTTTGGCCAAGTTGAACAGTCCGCTCCGCATAGTGATTTTAATACTCTTGACCCTTATTTTGACGGTGCTCAGCAAGAACGAGTACTTCCAAGGGATTTTGAGTGCATTGGATCCCGCTGGCATGCTTGATACCCACGACGTCAACACCTTGCTCGGCAACTCCATGTTCAAACTCAACACATACTTTTTAGGGTTGGAAGAAACCAGTTTGTGGACCATTGGCGTGTTGTTCTACTTGATGGGGCTTACCATTGTGTTTTGCACCTACTACCTTATTGCAGGAGGAGGAATTATCGTATTGAAGTCAGCTAAGTTGGCTATACAGGCGCTCCAGAAAGTGGTGCGTATCAAGTCCGAGACTCCAGCAAGCAAAAGCTCAGCGCTAGACGAACCAGAGGATAATGACAAGGCAGCACCAGCGGAGGAGGACAAGAAAGACAGCACATTTGGAAGAAAAGTGGTGGTTACGGTGCTTTTGATGCTAATGATATCCTGGTACCTACCATACCAGTTTGTGTATGTGATTGCTATTTTGATTCAAGCAGCCAACGTTTTGAAGAGTATGAACCAAAGCACCAACGATTACAGTTTGCTCAACTACCATATCTCTGTGTTTTTGCTAATGCTCTGGGTGTTGCCTGTGAATGTTCCGATATTGATTGTTTTTGTGCACAACTTGGCGGTTAGCTGGACCACGCCCTTTTCGTCCCACCACAACATCTTGTCAATTTTGCCGGTGTTGGTGTTTGTGCAAGTCAATGCAAGCAGGACAACAGGCAAGTTCAAGTTGAGGAGCTTGCGTGTGCTCAAACTCTTTATTCTTTACTTTATTGCCTACTGCATTTTTTACGGAGTCAGACACACCTTCTGGATCCACCACCTTTTCAACCTCTTGAGTTGTCTATTGATCGCAAGCTTATGGGATTATGAGTGAGAACCTTATAGATGATTTGTATTGGAGAACCTAATAGATGATTTTTGTCGTGTTATCTGTCCAGGTGACTTTTATCGTTATCTCTCTCCAGATTGCCATCATTTTTCAGAAGAGCGCTACGGCATCGGTCCGTATCGCCAAACAAAAATGTACATCAAAAGTTGCAGCAACTTCTTGCAACCAAACCCTCAGTTGAGGAAACAAGCCAATTCGCCGCTACATTAACTCTTATCATAGAATATTCATTATTAGCTAATATACACATATAAAACATTAAAGAACTAAAGGATAAGAGAACTAAACCAAAACCAGACTTTTAACACCCCACTTAAGAAGAAGCAGAGGAGTACTTGGTAACAGCTCTAGTACCTTCAGAAACAGCGTGCTTAGCCAATTCACCTGGCAAGATCAATCTAACAGCAGTTTGGATTTCTCTGGCAGAGATGGTGGACTTCTTGTTGTAAGCAGCCAACTTAGAAGCTTCAGAAGCAATTCTTTCAAAGATATCGTTGACAAAAGAGTTCATGATGGACATGGCCTTTTGGGAGATACCAGTGTCTGGGTGAGTTTGCTTCAAGACCTTGTAGATGTAAGAAGAGTAAGTTTCCTTTCTGGTCTTAGTTCTCTTCTTGGAGTCACCAGAAGAGGTAGAAGCAGTCTTCTTAGCAGCTGGCTTCTTTTCAGCTGGAGCCTTAGAGGCTGGTTTCTTTTCTGCCTTAGTTGGTGGAGCCATTTTGTAATTGATGTAAAGAATAAAACTTTCTTGAAATTCTTAAATTTAAGGGCAAGTGTGATTATTTATATAATAAGTGGCAAACAGAAAAATGCGATCAATATCTACGAGGGGGGGTTTACCAATCTCACTGCGTGGTTTATTTCCAGTTGTTTCTTTTTTTTTTGTTTGCAAAACTGTGTTGCCTCAGGCAGATACCAAGGATTGCGCGTTCCCAACACAAACATGACCTCGCCAATTAACTCGGGAGACAGACATAACCATTGGCACTCACTAAGTGAGGCTCAAAAGGGTCGGGGGGTATGTGACAGAGATTCGCGCGCGCGCGCGTGTGAGTGCTCCTGGAGCGAGAAAAACAAGACCGACATTTACACATGCACGAGCGTAAAACGCGGAACGTGGAGTAGCACGCGTACACACGAGCACGACGCGGTAAAACGTGTCCTGTTCCTGTACCTGCCGTGCTCTCCTCTACTCTGTGCTCCGCTCTGGCGCCAGGACAAACACGTAACACAAGATCACGCACAGTTAACGGGCACCCGCGCAACACGAGTGGCAATCCCAAGGGTAATTTTCAGCGCGCACAGGCGTCAACTCCATAGTAAGGGAGTTTGTTTGTTATCGAACATTTTTTTTTTGCCTCTCCTGTCATCAAAATATAAATACAAGCTGATTCCTCCTTGATTCCATTTTTTTTATTATCATATTAAACAAATAAATTAAATTAAATTAAAATGTCTGGTGGTAAAGGTAAGGCCGGTTCTTCCGAAAAAGCTTCAAGTTCTAGATCTTCTAAGGCAGGTTTGACTTTCCCTGTCGGTAGAGTTCACAGATTGTTGAGAAAGGGTAACTACGCTCAAAGAGTTGGTTCTGGTGCTCCAGTTTACTTGACTTCGGTCTTGGAGTACTTGGCTGCTGAAATCTTGGAATTGGCTGGTAACGCTGCTAGAGACAACAAGAAGTCCAGAATTATCCCAAGACACTTGCAATTGGCCATCAGAAATGATGAAGAATTGAACAAGTTGTTGGGTCACGTCACCATTGCTCAAGGTGGTGTCTTGCCAAACATTAACGGTTTCTTGTTGCCAACCAAGAAGCCAGGTAAGCCAGGTAAGGCTTCCCAAGAATTGTAAATTTAACGAACACCTAATTTTCAATTCACTTATAAAGGGATGTACCTTTGTACCTTCTTACCTTTTTTGGGGTTTTACGTTTTCAAGTTTGCCGCTCTTGGCTGAAGACCAGTGTATATTAGTATCTAATTATGAGGTAGTATTAATTAAACAATATTTGGAATTGATGTAGGAGGTGGCACTGCAGAAGATAGATTATACACTGTAGGTACTCCACTAGAGATTCTACGGAATACGTGCTCCACAAGATAGATTCCACAGAATAGTGTCGGTAGGTGCTCGGTAGGCGCTCGCAGAATACTTTTCTGTGAAGATTCTACAGAATACGTACTCGGTAAATAGTGCGAATTGGTACGTAACCCTCACTACCATCCTCTCTATCGATTTCCAACGCACTGGGAATCTATTGCCAGGATAAACTTGCAAATTCGCAGGATAAAATTGCAGGACAAATTTGCTTGGATACGGAAGTGCTCAAAGGAACAGTGAATTCTCCGTAAAACCGCAATTGCTCCGTACAATTTCCACTTACGAGCTATCACTAGCATATGCAAAAGCCCCATGTAGTGTTGTCGATATAGGATAAAGCATTGTTGTAATAGACTATAGTGATGACCGTTTTTCGTAGTGAGGCATTTTGTGATGCCGCTTCTCGCTAGGTATAAAAAAACGAGCTGCAGTCGCCGGTCAGGTTTTTCTGTAACAACAGCCGCTCCACTATCATGGAAAAGTTCACCAACTGGAGAGACAAGGGGACTGGGATATCCCCTTTCATGCCCATCAAGTTCCCACGGACCACAGGCGTTTGCAAGTACCCTGTGTTTGTTCTCAGATGCGTGGTTTTCTTTTTCAAGTCCATCCTCTACATGTTTGTTATCAACGTCTTCCGGGCCACTGGGATGGGATTGGCCTTCATAGCCAGCTCCTTCTATGGATTCAGCAACATCGAGGTATTGGTTGATGGCGTCAAGCGCTCCAACACAGAGAAAATCATTCTGTACTTGCCCAAGAAGGGCGACTTGGTGGTGGCCAACTACTCGAGCCCCCTCGATGGTGTGTTCATGACCTTGGCCACCAAGACCCCGTACTGGAACACCGTCATTTTAGTGCCTGACTCCAACGGCGACTTGTACAAGTTCAACTTGTTCTCGCTCTACCACCACACCTTCAACGGCAAGTTTTCAGGGACCCCCGTCAAGTTGTCGGACGACTCGCTCAAGTCGAAAGTGGTCTATTTATTGATCGAAGGTACTCCTTCCAACGGGTCCGCCATTCTTCCCTTCCAAAAGATTGGCGACGTGCCTGCCCACTTCAACATCAAGACTTTGGTCATCAAGTACTCCCCTCAATACTACTCTTTGCCTGTCCCTTACATTTCCCTGGTCGGATACTTTCTTCAATTGTTATCCTCCTTTGGTTCAAAGCAATTGAAGTTGAAAATATACGACTTTAACAAGGATTTCTCCATCTCCGAAATCAAAAAGGTCTTTGAGTTGAACTCTTTGAATTCCGTGGAAAACAGATTGAGTATTTCTGAAAAGAACAAGTTCTGGGATTTGTACAGTGATTCTACAACTGTTGTATCCAAGTAATGTGGCATGATATTAGTACATAGTATTATAAATGAGTTATCTGATGTCTAGCGTAGTTGTTTGGACCGAGTTAGGCGTATGGTTTTGCTTTCGACTCACCTGATATCTTTACGTGGGCCTCTGAACGTGTTCGATGGTGTCACTTCCGCCAGTCATATCTTTTAAAGGATCTCTGAATTCGTCTTCAATGGTTCCAGTCATATCCTTGAGAGGATCCCTAAACTCGTCTTCAATGGTGTCTTTCTTCTTGCTGAAACCTCCAGCCAAATCCTTGAGAGGATCCCTAAACTCGTCTTCTATTGCTTCTTTCTTTTCCTTACCACCGGTCATATCTTTAAGAGGATCCCTAAACTCATCATCCATCTTCTTGTTCATATCCTTTAACGGATCCCTAAACTCATCGTTCAATGACTCATTTCCACTGGTAATTGCCTTTCTAGGACCAGCCTCTTGCTTTGCCTTACCCTCAATTCTCCTTCTCTTGTTTCCCAGCTTAAACTCAGTGTAATCCACCAAATAATCGTCTTCGTTCTCGTCATGCCTGAGCTTAAAGTACACATGGTCCACTCTCAAAGCACGATCAAACACCTTGATCCCATTGAAGTTGTCTATAGCCAATACACAGCTCTTCGGATTCATATACTTTAAGAAACAGAACCCCCTGTTTTTATCAGGGTTTGTCTGGTCTTTCAACATCTTAATGTGTGTTGGCACACCGTACTGCGAGAAGATGGTCACCACGTCGTGCTCCTTCAAGTGAGGATGTAACCCCCCAATATGGATGTAGCAAGAGTCTCTGTAGTCGTAATGCCAGGAAGACTCATAGTCCGTGTTCCTACTCAACTCCTTCTGGTTGATCTCGTTGATTCTTCGTATGGCGTTCATGCTTGGAGCGAAGTAACCTGCACACGTGACCGGGCCCCTAATTGATACTGCGAGTGCGAAGAGATGAGGTTGTACTTTTTTTTTTCAGTCCAGTCTACAACAACCATGCCTAAGAAGGGAAGCAATAAGGCAGCTGCCGATGTTTCTAAGGTAGAGACCGCTCTGAGAAAGAGAAAGCCTGAGACTGAAGAAGTGGAAGAGGAATCTTCTGACGATGAAATCCAAATCGAGGGATTGTTAGATGATGAAGACGACGAAGACGAAGAAGATGATGAAGTCACTGAAGAGTCTGAAGAGGAAGAAGAAGAAGAAGATTCCGAAGCAGAATTAAACGAACTCCTTGGCGACGAAGACGACGTCAGCGACGTGGAGTCGGAGGACTTTTCGGACGAGCCAAAAGACGACAACTTGTCGGTGATCGACAAGTTGTCTGGCGTGAAGATCAGAACTTTATCGAGTGGCAGTAACGACACCGACAAGGTTGTGCACACCGAATATTCCGACGGTAAGCCCAGAATCATCAAGCCCGAAATCGAACCAGTATACGACAGTGACGACAGTGATGTGGAGAACTTCAACACCATCGGGAACATTCCTATCTCTGCGTACGAGGAAATGCCACACATTGGGTACGACATCAACGGGAAGAGAATCATGAGACCGGCCAAGGGCTCAGCCTTGGACCAATTGCTTGAGTCCATTGACTTGCCAGAAGGCTGGACCGGGTTGCTTGACCAGAACACCGGTGAAAGCTTGAAGTTGAGCGACGAAGAGTTGGAGTTGATCAGAAAGATCCAGGCCCAAGAAGCCACTACCGAAGACATCGACCCTTACGAACCATACATTGACTGGTTCACGTCCAAGCAGGAGATCATGCCATTGACCGCAACCCCAGAACCAAAGAGAAGATTTGTTCCTTCCAAGCACGAGGCCAAGAGAATCATGAAGATTGTCAGAGCCATCAGAGAAGGGAAGATCATTCCTCCAGACAAGGTGAAGGCAAAGGCCGAGGAAGACAGATTTGACTTTGACTTGTGGCAGGACGAGATGCCTGTGCCAGACCACGTCATGACCTTGAGAGCACCAAAGTTACCTCCACCAACCAACGAGGAATCTTATAACCCCCCAGAAGAGTACTTGTTAAGCAAGGAAGAGAGGGACGAATGGGAGAACCAAGAGCCTTCTGAAAGAGAAAGAAACTTTGTACCAGAAAAGTACAGTGCATTGAGAAAGGTTCCTGGTTACAAGGAGAGTGTCAGGGAGAGATTCGAGAGATGCTTGGACTTGTACTTGGCTCCTAGAATCAGACAGCAGAAGTTGAATGTGGACCCAGAGAGTTTGATTCCCGAGTTACCATCTCCAAAGGACTTGAGACCATTCCCAATCAAGTGTTCCACCATCTACGAGGGCCACACCAGCAGAATACGTACCATTTCCATTGATCCCCGCGGTTTGTGGTTGGCTACCGGCTCTGACGACGGAACTGTGAGAATCTGGGAGGTTTTGACCGGTAGAGAAGTATTCAAGGCCGCCATTGTCAAGGAAGACAACGAAGACGACAAGATCGAGTCCGTGGAGTGGAACCCAGACTCCAACATCGGGATGTTGTTGGTTTCTGCGGGAGAATTTATATATTTGGTTGTTCCACCAATCTTTGGGTTCGACATTGAAAACGCGTCCAAGGTGAGAGTCGAGGCTGGTTGGGGTTACGGCAAGTTTGGCAACAACAACAAGCACAATGTCGATGTTGCCAAGGACGAAGCTTCCGACGACGACGACGAGACCACTGCCAACGGTGCTGGGGCCAAGAAGGACGTTGCCAAGTGGTACCCACCAAACGAGGCCCAGGTCAAGTTGGGTATCTCAGCCATTATCCAAACGCGTAAGACAGTGAAGAAGGTGTCGTGGCACAGAAAGGGGGACTACTTTGTGAGTGTGTCGCCGGAAAGCAACAACACTGCGGTGTTGATCCACCAGTTGTCCAAGCACTTGTCGCAGTCGCCGTTCAAAAAGTCCAAGGGGATCATTGCGGACGCCAAGTTCCACCCATCCAAACCACAGTTATTCGTTGCATCCCAAAGAACCATCAGAATCTACGACTTGGCGCAGCAGCAGTTGATCAAGAAGTTGTTGCCTGGTGCCAGAATGTTGTCGAGCATCGACATCCACCCCAGAGGGGACAACTTGTTGGCATCGTCGTACGACAAGAGGGTCTTGTGGCACGACTTGGACTTGTCGTCCACCCCATACAAGACGTTGAGATACCACGAAAAGGCAGTTAGATCGATTAAGTTCCACAAGGCTAACTTGCCATTGTTTGCATCTGCTTCCGACGACGGTAACATTCACATATTCCACGGCACTGTGTACGACGACTTGATGACCAACCCATTGTTGGTTCCATTGAAGAAGTTGACCGGTCACAAGATTGTCAACAGTATTGGTGTTTTGGACTTGATTTGGCATCCAAAAGAAGCCTGGTTGTTCAGTGCCGGCGCTGACGGTACAGCCCGTCTCTGGACTACTTAATGTACATATAGTAATAGTATTGACGAAGAAAAAAGGAAAATGTATAGGCGCCTTGCTTGTTTTGTTAGACTCCGCTCACTGGATAGTTCACGTTGCCGTCCCTCACGTATTCAAACTGGATAACCTCGTATCCGTCGTACCAGGTGACATACTGAGACTTCTCAGTGGCTTCAAACAAGGTGGGCAATATATACTCTAAATTACTTGTGATTCCCAAGTTGTCTGGGTGCAAGACCCACTCCAACCTCTTCCAATCGAGAATCCCTTCGCCACAGGACGAGTTGAATGGAGTTTTGTGTGCTTCAACAAACTCCTTGCTGACGCTTGCCGTATACAAATAAAGACCCCCAAACTCTTCTGAATCCATTTCAGATATCTCAGAACCAGATATAGACGTGATAGAATCCATCGACCACAACAACACCCCCCTGGACTCAAACTTGGGTACCAAAAGCCCTGTCTCTTCGAAAGTCTCTCGTGTTATGCATTCCAAGGGGGTCTCGCCAGCATCCAATTTGCCTCCTACTCCGTTCCATCGCCCCATCCATGGCTTTTTCTGTCGGTTTAATAATAGTATTTGCGAGGTCTCCTCACAATGGATAAACCCTAGAGTATATTTTAGCCTAACCATTATACCATTGCTTTCTCCACACAATCCCTTTTGTAAAACCGTTTCGCAAGTAACGTTCTTTTCCACTACACGCGCACGTGACCAGATCAGTCCCATCCCTTGTACAAAGGGGGGGTGGGGCCCAATTGTCGGCCTTCGTGTATAATTAACGCTGAAAAAGAACTCATTCCACGCACCTACAGTCCCTGCTGTTTCAATTATAAGCAAACGTCCTACACTTCCTAGACACCGCCTGTACCACTGGCGTCCCTCTCCTTTTCACTTCTGGAAATCTCCATTTTTGATTTCCACACTATTGTGGAAAAAAGATAGCAAAAAGTTATTTTTACAACCATTTTAGAAACTCACCAGGTTATCACCACAGGTGTAAGAAAATCATCATTTATAGATTTCTGATACTGATACCTGAGGATTCATGGATTTATCATGTCTAAATCATCAGCATCGGTTTCAGGACCACCACCCACGCACTCACCCTCATCCACATCGTTGGCTTCCCAAGGTTTGACATCGCAACCAGGCAGTTCCAACACCACCTTGGTCTCCTCCAATACATCATCAACCAATGTGACCTCGTCGTCGCTAAAGGCGTCTATATTTTCCTTGTTGCAGGATCAATTGGATCAAATCCAGTTCAAGAAAACTGTCAAGTTGAATAAGATTATCAATTCGTCTGTCAATCTCAGTGAGGTGATAGATCATCTCCACGATTTCATCCACTCCTTCAACCCTCCGCTTGAAATCAGCAGGTTGACCTTGCAAAGCAACCACATCACTGAGATCCCTGCAAACATCTCCATGATATCGAAGCCAATCAGATTCTTGGACTTGCATGACAACAACTTGAACCACTTCTCTGAACACACCTTCAACCTGAAAGATTTCGCCAACTTGGAGATCTTGGACATCTCCTCCAACAACTTGTCATTTTTACCCCAGTCAATCAAGTCCATTCAGACCTTGAAAGTTATCAGCTTGAAGGACAACTACTTCAAGTACCTCCCTCCTGTTTTGGGCGAATTGCAAAACTTGAACTTGATTGAGCCTAACAACAATCCTTTGATTATCCCTGCATTAGATTCCATCAGAGCTTTACAGCAGCAAAGACCAGACCACAATTGGGTCTCTGAACTCAAAAACTACTTGACGCACAATAAAGGTTTGTTGGAATTCAAGATCAACGAACAGATTCAGAAGGCTTTCATCACAAACCAACTGCCCTCACAGCCTCCGCCAGCCATTCCCGCAGCTCCTGTTCCGTTACCTCCACAACCCCAGCAACTGCTGGCACCCTCTGCGGTGGGCCCTGCGCACTCCAGACCCCAAGGCATTTCTGAAACAAAATCAAAAGCATCCAAGGCAGCAAGAAGAATGGGCTTGATCATCAAGAAGCCCACCGAAGAGGAGGTATCCAACTCTCATATCTCCACAAGCAGTGCAAACACTTCTGCCCATTTTTCTGACGGGAACGATGGCAGTGATGCTGAGCACTCAACCATTCTTCCCAATTCTGCTTCTACAGCGGAAACCTCATTCAATGTGGGCACCCCGCCCCCTGTTCCCCCAATTACTGTACTGAATGGAACAACAACTTTATCTACGTCATCTATCCCCAACTCATTGTCAAACTCTCCTTTGGCTACCCCATCCGCATCCAAGTCATTCCAAAGCCTTGGCCCACCTCCAAGTTCAAACTCCACACCCACATTGATTTCGCAAACTGAACCTCCGGCAGTCACTAGCTCAAGCTCGAGATCGAGCTCTAGGTCAAGATCAAACACTTTGAAGGAAATTGATAGAATCTTGGAGAAGAATGATATTGTCGACACCGAACACAAATCTGGTGCCTACTTCCGAAGATTGTCCACTCTCCAAGAGAATCCCGTAGACGAGTCCACTGCAGTTGCCAGCCTTGATTCCAGCACCCTTCAAGTTAACTCCATCCGTGGGCAAGGATTAAGTGGCCCAAGGGCAGCAACTGCCAGTTCTCTGCAAACAACAGCTTCAGGGCAACTGCAGTCCACCAACAAGGACGAAAGCGGACTCATGAAAGCCCTTCCGGCCAAGATCACTAACGAAGTTTCTCCTTCCAAAGTATTGAAGACTTCCAAAATGTACAGCTCCAGTACCCTCGTCAAGGTATCAAGAAAGATTTTGTTTGCCTTCAGCGAACTTCACTCATCTGTGAGACGCTTTACAGGCTTTTGTATTGACAAGAAGATCACCATCAAGATGGTGTCGTACTTGTACAGCACCAAGTCTACGATTGATACTTTGGTCGAGAGCTTGGAACAAATTGAAGAATCCAGCGATTTGCAGTCCAGTGCCAGCACCAGCAACGTGATTGTTGCATTGCACTCTTGCATAGGGTCGTTCAAGGCCATCATGACGTTGTTGAGCGAGAACTTTGTATCATTTATCGCCAAGATCGATGTGTGCTTTATCCGAATGCTTTACTTGACCTTGTACGGGTCGTTCAACGAGCTTTTGAATGCGTACAAGCTATTGTTGCCGAATGCCAAGGTTGCACCAGGGTTCAGTACTACGTCGACTTTTGCAGGGTTGCCCACCTCGAATGGAGGCAGTCTCAGCGGACCGTCTGGACCTCCAGCGCAACTCGCAGGAGCACCATCTGCCGGAACACCCGCAGACAAGCAGAAGTTGAGTATCAACACAAGCATCACGTACGACACAGACGACGTGGATGAAAAGCTCTATCGCGCAATCGAGATATCTACCACCAATGCACAGGTTGTATTTAGTGAGATCACCAAGGCCATCAGCAAGAGCGCCATTGAGAGCGCCATAGCCAACTCCGGCACCAGCGAGCCTGTTTCTTCTGCGGAGGGCAACATCAGCCACACGGTAGCAACTAAGGTGAAGGACTTGACGAACGTGTGCATGTCTTCGATGGACATCACCAAGAGGTTGAAGACCAAGTTGATCACCATCAGAAACAACCCTTCGCAGTCTACAAAGAAGATTTTCTGGGACGACATCAACTCGTTTTTGAAGACCATCATCCAGACCTTTTCTGCAGTGAAAGGAGTGATGAAGGACTTGCCTGTGTTGAACGAGATCCGGTCGTCCATGGCCAACTTGACCAAAACCACCAAAGACGTGACGATTCTCTTGGAAATATCGTCATACAAGAGCATGTCGAACGAGAGCCATGGGTCCTCAAGTGCCATTCCCACGTCAGCCACATCCACCGTAGCACCAGGTCTTCCAACAATCCCCAGTGTATCCAACATTTTCACGTCGCATCCACCTCCGTTGCAAAGCTCTATGTCTGGATTCAACTGGAGCCAGTCGGCCAGCGGTGTGTCTACGTCCACAAGAACCCCAATGGGTGCGCCTTTTGGTAACCACTCCATTTTATCCAACTTGAACACAGACAACACTACTGCTAAGAACGAGCCGGGCCCAGTCTCGGCCTTGCCTGCCCCAGGCACAGCCAATGTCTTTGCTAGCCCACTCACCAGCCCCGGGATACCGAGCTCACACAACCCCGCACCAGTCACGGCTCCAGCGCAGTCGTCCGGCCAGTATTTTGCTAAAAACGGCATGAACCCATTCGATGGGCTCATTCTCGCAAACAAGGACAGGGACGACGTGGATCAATCAAACTAACTCTTGCTCTGTACATACAAATCAAAAACCACACCGAGCGTCACTGTAGCAGTTGCTCTACAACCTCCACGCATAACAAGTATCTGGCATGCTTTTACAGCACACGGCATTCGCGAAACCACCGCAGTTGCCACCATCAACCACGAACATGATCACTGGCCGTGAAAGGCCGTTGTTTCATGTGAGAGCACCGATTAGTTGCGCTACTGCGATGGGAAAGCAATGCCGCAGGTGCACCAAAGAGCGCAAAAAAAATAAAATTTGATTTAATCTTTCAGAGTCAAGATAAAGATACTGTTGGAATGGCCATCGAGCTCGAAGATATCCCTAGCGGAGACAGTGCGCAAGTGATCAAGGACTTGGTTGGAGGAACCATGGGTGGTATTGCCCAAGTTTTAGTGGGTCAGCCCTTTGATACCGTCAAGGTGCGTTTGCAGTCAGCACCAGAGGGCACCTACAACGGAGCCATGGACGTGATCAAGAAGTTGTTGGCCAACGAAGGCCCCAAGGGCTTCTACAAGGGTACCTTGACGCCTTTGGTTGGTGTTGGTGCATGTGTTTCTGTTCAATTTTCCGTGAATGAGTACATGAAGAGATACTACGACGATAAGCTCAACGGTGCGCCATTGTCGTTGGGCCAATTCTTCACATGTGGTGCCTTTGCCGGGTTTGCCAACGGTTTCTTGGCCTCCCCAATTGAACACATCCGTATCAGGTTGCAAACCCAGACTGGGGAAACCAAGGTCTTCAACGGCCCCATTGACTGCACCAAGAAAATCTACCAATCTGCAGGCTTGCTGGGTGTCTACAAGGGATTGTTGCCAACTTTAGTGAGAGAATCGATTGGGTTGGGGATCTACTTTGCCACCTACGAGGCCCTCATTGCCAGGGAGTTGAAGCACAACTCGTCCTTACAAAGAGCAGATATCCCTGGCTGGAAGTTGTGCTTGTTTGGTGGTTTGTCTGGTTACACCTTGTGGCTCGGTATCTACCCTATTGACGTCATCAAGTCCAAGTTGCAGACCGACTCGTTGGAAAAACCAAAGTACAAGGGCGGAATTTCGGTCTTTAGAGACGTTATGGCCAAAAATGGGGTCAAGGGTTTCTACAGAGGTTTTATTCCAACTATCTTGAGAGCTGCTCCTGCCAACGGGGCCACTTTTGCTGTTTTTGAGTTGACCATGAGATTATTGGGTTAGTGGATGTAGTAGCATCAGTGTGAGCAGCATGTTGGTGTGTCTAGCATGTTGGTGTGTCTAGCATGTTGGTGTGTCTTGCATGTTGGTGTGTCTAGCATGTTGGTGTGTCTAGCATGTTGGTGCTGTAACAGCATGTCAGTGTGCTAGCATATCCGTGTAACAGCACTCCCATGTCCGGTGAATGCTACCTGCCAATTGAGTTGAGAGAAAACGCAATATCATTGCAAAAACACTCTAGACATCACCACCCATCCACAAAAACCAACACTACACTGGAGTGGACCTCCAATCTTTAGACATTAGACATTGTATTTAATAAATAATCGTTATCATTAAGCTACCCATTAATTTTCTTTCTTAGCCACGCGGTTGCTTGCGGCATACATCTCATAGTCGGACGTTTGGGCTACCGCGTTGTCTATCGGAACGACTTCTCTATAATTCCAGTACTCCTCGGAGTATATTTCGCTGTCGGTGTAGTCTTGGGGACGGATGACTCTGATGAATTCGATAAAGTCCATCAAGAACTCGCTATTGAATTCGTAACTGTCGGAGCCAAGGAGCTCTACCTTTTCGTAGAAGGAGACATGGTCGTCTACCGGGCTTGTTTGGGACTCCAATTCCTTTTGCGATTCGTCCTTGATGGCCCTCATCCGCCTGTTGAAGTCCTTGTCTATTCTTAAGTGCAATCCAGGCACCAAATCAATCAAGTAGAGGAAAACTAGGGTGAGGACAAAGCAGTAGACAAACGCCACCACACTTCCCAAGATCTGGTATCCGATTTGCACCCAGTGGCCCTCGACCCAGCCGCCCTTCGTAGTGTCGTCTGAGTGCGCAAAAATTCCAGTGAGAACAGAACCAATGAACCCTGCAATACCGTGGATGGCAAAGATGTCCAAGGCGTCGTCGATTCCGAAAAAGTACTTGACCCTCGTCGAGAGGTTACACAAGATAGCGCCAATGACACCGAAAACGATCGACTTCCAGTAGTCGGTCGACGACGACACGTACCCGCCAGCTGGGGTGATGACGACCAAACCGGTGATGATTCCGGACGAAAACGAAATCATCGAAAGCTTCCTACGCTGCACAAAGTTGGACGAGGACTCGTGGAAGCGCTGGTTGAGCAATACACCTGTCTCGGAAATGTGCGGAGCAATGGGGTTGTGCGACACCAGCGGCTGGATCTCGGCGCTCACAGGCTGAGCTTCCAACGGAATCGACGAGAAAAAGTAGTCGATCAGCGACCACACAACGCCACTGGCAAAGGCCGCCAACATCGTGTTGGTGAAGAGCGACAAGGAAACGGTGGAAAACTGGAAGTCACACCCTCCTACAAAGCCCACCCACCCAAACAAGATCAACGACGTCCCCAAGATGATGAACCCCGTGTTGGAGTTGCGGTAGTTGTAGAGAACCTTAGGGTTTCTGGGCCCCAAAATGTACGAGTACGCGAGAGTCGTGGCTCCGCTCACAATGTGGATGCAAGTGCCCCCAGCAAAGTCCAATACCGGGAGCTTGTTCACCTCAAGCGACAACCACCCGTTGTTGCTCCAGAACCAGTACGTAATGGGGTTGTAGATAATCACAGACCAGATGAAAACAAAAACTAACATCGGGAAGATCCTGCCTCTCTCTGCAATGCACCCGGGGAACGTGAGGCCAGCACAGATGACCTTGAAGAACCCGTTGAAAAGAAAGTGGTTCACCGACAAGATCTCTCCTCGCGAGTTGGTGAAGAGCAAGTTGCTCGGATCTCTCAAGTGTCGGAGAACTGTAAAGTTTAGGTTCCCGATAAACTTATTGGACGACGTGGAGTATGATAGCGAGTATCCCCAGATAAACCACTCGAGAAACAAAGGAGGAGTCAAGAACAACGGAAGTGCTAGCATCGTGAGCGATGATCTCCGCTGCGTCAACCCCGAGTAAAATAGCCCTATCCCAATCAATACTAGTGGCAACAACGCAGTGCAAAAGATCATGTATAGTGAGTTAACACTAAGCACGAGGTCTGCCTCCGTCATAGAACTAGACATCTTTGTATCGGTTTGATTTCAATAACAGAAAAAAAAAGCTCTTTATCAGATGCATTTCTCAACGGTTTTTTTTTTAATTAATTGCTCTTATAGCAGTAAGACTCATAACACCTGGTACAGAAAGACGGAACTTTGAATGAGCCTGGGTGCTGGAGCGATTGCCTGTCAAACTCCCGCTTTAGTATCGCACAGTTGAGGCAGACAGAATAGAGTGAGGAGTTGTACGACGTGCCGATGTGGTACCCGCTCGTGAGCATGCCGTCCACTTCAGCCGTTCTGTAGCTCATCTGGAAAGTGGAGCGGTTGGCCTCAAATCCATAATAGGCGTTGGAGTGGTACACAATTAAAGGCGGCAAGTCTCGTTTTGGCACCTCCTGGGCTGTGATTCTGTCTCGGGCCCAGTAGCTGTTGTTTCTGTGTGGTCCCGAGGGTAAGTCGGGGTAATCCGAAAAGATATCGCACCCAAAGAACACAGGGTAGATATTTAGGTTCTTATGCACAATTTCTTCTCTGCTCGGTACTCTAGGGAACCTTGACTTGGCCACGAGGGTGCTGTTAGGGTGCTGCACAACAAAGTGGGGCAACTCGAAGTCTGGCTGGGGGTTGTGGTACCTGTTGGAAATGTGGTGCAAGGTCGTTCCGTTTGGGTAATTTTCAACGTCAGCCGTTAAATCGTAGGTGAGAATTACGTCAACGTTTCGGGACCTCACTAGAAACGGCTGGATAGGAATATTTTGCCCGTCGTCCCCGCCATCCACCAAGTATAAGTGCTTGCTTTCCGTGATGTTCGAGGGATCTCTTGTTTTGTACTTGTAGAATGGATTCGGAGAGTACAATGCGTAGTCTGGGTGTGTTTGCGGATTCTCCACCGACTTTCCGTCGTCGCTCAACCCAAACGCTCGGAGAATGTTCAAGATGGGCGCAGACATCTCCACATTCAAATTGCCGAGTAGCCGGTAAAGGTAAATGAATACGTGGTTGAATAGAGACGACAGTGTGCCTGTAATGTAGCCAACGTTGTCGAACCCAGAAACGCACTTCGAAAAATTCGAGTAGGTGCCCGATTTCTTTGCTACACCGTTTTGCAAATACGTCCCCAAGTACTTGACGGGAGCAAAAGCGTTCAAATACGAGTCCCACGAACCAAACTCATATGGAGTGAACTCAAGCAAGTGCGACTCCCTGCTGGATTGGGCATAATCGGGGTGCTTTTCAATGGTGCCAATAATGGGAAATGGCTGCGAAAAGTTCTTAAACGACTCCAAGTTTGTGCATGAAGTCACCGTGGTTCCTGGCGTCAGCGCTAGGTTTCCAAATATCCTTCTAGACAACGCTCGTCCCCAATAATCTGTAAAAGATAGGTGATATCCAGCTAGTCGTTTTGGTCTTACCTCAATCTGGAGGTTTTTGTATGCCGCAAAAACATCCTTCAACGGAGTCACTTTAGGAGGAGATTCTACCTTATCTTTTGAAAAGAGGGGTTTAAAATAGTTTCTTAAGTATGCTTCATCCTTCTCGTGTCTGATGTCCTTTTTCAACCCAAGACGTTTGAGCACAGACGCCATGAATCCTTCATTTTTGTACGAATCCAGCGGTGATTGTGTTTGCTCCTCATGGATTTGCATCGGATCAAAGCTTGGGACGCCCCTCAATAGGTCCTCGTCGAGAGTCCAAAATTGCCTTTTCAAAACATCTATAGTTGGGTAATTGTTTACAAAGCTACTCATAACCAACCATGCGCCTCCAGAGATTCCTCCAATGTATGCTGCAGATTGCAATAACCCTCCCAAATGCACAGAAGTAGGGTTACGCACGTCCATAGAGTTTATTACTCCACCACCAAGGAGCATTGCCCTGTAGCCACCACCGCTTATTGCTATTGCTATTGTTGTTGGTTTAGATTTCCGAAACTCCAGATAGTTGAAACCAGGAATTTTGTTTTTTGCAAAAAGCTTTGCCATGGCTCCCTCAGTTAAGACATGCCTATTACGGATGTATAAAGCCTCTTCTGCTGAAACAATGTCGTCTGCTCTTCTGACTATGGGTGTGCTGGGGCAAAATACCGAGTAGGGAGAGTAGGAAGCGCTCCAAAACGGCTGGGAATTGAGCTTGGTGATGTTGGTAGGTAACAATTCCGACGACGGAGGATGTGGTCTACCGCTGAAATTTTGGAATTTAAAATCACTAGGCAGCACCCCCAGCACTCCCATTGCAGCCAAAGCGCTCAGGTGCCATGTAATAACTTGAAATGCAGCAATAAGAAGGAAGAATGATAATCGCATTGGTTGCAAAATATGAACGCGCCGTCAAAAATATATGGGACACTCCAAATTCAAAACCAGTCTCTTCAAGAATATAAATAGCAAATCACACTAGTTCTACAAGCAAATTTATATAGTATAATATATTAATATGAAAACAACTTTATATACTGAACTGTATGAAGGTTTTTATAAATATAAGCCATGCAAATCCTTTTCAAAAACATCTACAAAACTTAGAAGTCTTCATCATCAGAGGAGACGTAAGCGTCACCCAATTCCTTCTTCTTCTTCATTCTTTCCTTCTTCTTCTTTCTCAATTCAGCAGAAGACAACTTCTTCTTCTTCTTGGCAGCAGCAATCTTGTTACCCATAGCATCGAACTTGTCTTCTTCGTCTTCCTTCTTTTCCAATCTTGGACCAGAACCTTGACCTTGGACCCAGTTGTGACCGGATGGGGTCATTCTACCGTCCAAGACAGCCCAGACTTCTTCAGTCAAGTCCTTGGTGAATTCGGCAGAGTGGGTAATGATAACAATACCACCTTCGAAAGCCTTCAAAGCCTTAGACAAAGCACCCAAAGAATCTCTATCCAAATAGTTGGTTGGTTCATCCAAGACGATCAAGTGAGGTCTTTGCCAGGTACAAGCAGCCAAGACCAACTTAACCTTTTGACCACCGGACAAACCTCTGATTCTGGAGTGGGAAACCAATTCGGCTTCCAAACCCAACATGGCACAGTGTTCTTCAATTTCCTTTCTGGTCAAAGGTCTGAATTGACCAGAAGCCAAAGCTTCCTTCATATCAACTTCAGCAACCATCTTGGCGTGAGTTTCCATCAATTCACCTCTTGGCAACCAAGTGTTGTCAACAGACATCATAGGAACCCATCTTTCGTTCTTCATACCAATGTTTTCACCCAATTGCCAGGAGATTTCATATTCGTAAGAGTTCTTGAACTTTCTTCTAGCGTGGATACCGGCAACTCTTCTTGGAGTACCTTCAACCTTGAAGATCTTGTTCATGTTTTCTTCATCCTTTTCGTTGATTTGTCTAGAGGCTCTGTCCATGGTTTCTCTATCTTCACCAGTTTGGAATCTCCATTGAATGTATTCAGATGGGGTCTTGTCCAAGTGGTTATCAATGTGGGCGAAAGCGTGTTGCTTAATGTAGGCGATACGACAGTTTTCGTGAACGTAGACTTCACCTACAGTTGGCAACAATTCACCAGTCAAAACGTTAATCAAGGTAGACTTACCAGCACCGTTTGGACCAATGACAGCAATTCTAGAGGACAAAGAACATTGGAAGTTAATGTCACGAATTTGTGGCTTAGAGGTACCTGGGTATTGGAAGGTCATGTTGGAAACCTTGACAATAGCCTTTTGCTTGGTCTTGACACCTTCCAAGAAACCTGGTTCTGGGAATCTGAATTCCAAGTCGGAGGCACCCAATTCGTAGTAGGATTGAGCAGATGGGCACTTCTTGACGAATTCAGACAAGTTACCCTTGTACTTTCTCAACTTGAAACCTTCGTAGTGGATAATGTATTCACAGACATTGTCCAAGAAACCGGAATCGTGGGAAACAATGATGGAGGTAATACCACAGGTTTGCAAGTAGTTGACCAACCAAGCAACGTTGACGGTATCCAAGTGGTTGGTTGGTTCATCCAACAACAAGATGTCAGCGTTCTTCAAGACGGCTCTGGCCAAGGCCAACTTCATCTTCCAACCACCGGAAAGGGATTGAATTGGCATGGAGATCATTTCTTCAGAGAAACCAAATTCTCTCAACTTGGCTTGAACAGCTTCAACAGTCAAACCAACAACACCGTCTTCGATAACGAATTCAGTAACGGTGGTGTCAGCGTGGGTACCATCGATATCGTGCTCAACGTAAACGGTTCTACATTCTTCTTGAGTTGGGAAACCTTCAACTTGACCGTTGGCAATGGCTCTCATCAAGGTAGACTTACCAGCACCGTTTGGACCACACAAACCATATCTTCTGTTTCTCTTCAATCTCAATTGAGTCTTGTTCAACAAGATCTTGGCACCATAAGCCAAGGAGAACTCACAGTTACACAAGTCTTCACCTTCGTCTTCTTCGTCTTCAAATGCAGGTGGTTCTGGAATGTTGTCAATGGCTCTCTTTCTGAACTCTTCGATAATGTCCTTTGCTTCCTTTTCGTGCAAGAAGATGGTAGCATAAGGCAAGACGTTCTTGATCCAGGATTCTGGGTGGATGTCTCTTTCGTCAATCAAGTCACCGGCAATAGCAGCGATATAGTTCAAGGCAACGTCGAATCTGGCTGGGATCTTCTTGTCGGCAACCAACTTGTTGAATTCGTTCAAGGTAACAGAAATGTCACCTGCGGTGGAGATTTCTGGGATAACGTCATCAGCACCAACGGCACCAACTCTTCTCAAAGTGTTCAAGGCTCTGTTGGTAACTTCTCTGGCTTCTGGGTCAGCAATGGTAGCAAAGTTGGCTACCAAGGATGGCAACAACTTGGACAAGAAAGGAGCAACAACTTGTGGATCGTCAACCAACTTACACATGTTGTCGACAATGACAGCAGCCTTTCTCTTGATGGCAGTGTCACGTTCAGCCAAACCTCTGGACAACAATGGGACCATGATGGACAAGGTAGCCATGGTAACTTCGGAAACAAAGGTTGTGGCACCCAAAAGGTGGACGGTTTCTGGAACTTCAGTTGGCTTGGCAATACACTCAATCAAAGATGGAATAAACTTTTCGATATCCTTGTTGTCAATGGTTTCGGTGGTCTTGGTGATGGTGGCATGAGCAGCTTCCTTGACTTCCTTCTTGGTGTCCCACATGGTTTCAGACAAGATTGGAATCAATTCAGGCATTCTCAAGGCAATTTGGGCCTTGGCGGTGTCAACCAATTGGGAAATGGCAGCCAAGATGGCAACCTTTTCGGTCCACTTGTTGGAGTGGGTCAAGTTGTTAACCAAAGATGGCAAGATGGCCTTGACAGCAGTTGGAGTGATGGCAGTAGCAATGTCCAACAAAGCCTTGGAAGCAGCAGAAGCAACATCCTTGTTCTTGTCACCAGAAAGGGTGGCAACATCGGAAACCAAGTTGACAACGTATGGCTCAACAGATGGAGACAAAGCGTTGGCAGAAGCAATGTGGGAGTATGCGTTCAAAGCAGCAATAGCAACTTCAGCGTCCTTCTTGTTGTTCAATTGCTTCTTCAAGTCGTTGAAGAATTCAACTGGAACATCGTGTTCAACAATAGAAGAGTTCAAGAAAGAAGAAACATTAGCGGCAGCTTCGTCCTTGTTGTCAGCAACCTTCAAGGCGCTCAACAACTCGGAAAGGACTTCAGTAGAGTACTTGGATTCACTGGCAGCAGACATTTTCCAATGTTGTGTAGGGAAAGGAAAAAAAAAAAGAACTGGACAGCAGATTTCTTTATATTTAACTGCTTAGCGTGAGAAGGAAAAATTTTTCTACCGATGAGATAAAAAAAAATATATAAAAAGGAACGTTCTTATGTAAGCTACAGTAAATAGGATATGTATTGGTGGCAAGTCAGAGCCATATCAGGCCAAAGTCACCGAGTGGCGTGCAGATGGCAAGGTCAATGACATTTCCAATCGAAAACTGGCAAGGAATTGTAGTATTCTATGGCACTTTTTGCACGTTGTCTGAAGTGCTAATCTATCTGTTAATCTGAGGTGAGCACATGGGATGGACTGACATTTACTTAGCAGAGACGGGCGATTACCCAAAAGAAATTCAGAGATCAAAATTTTCCAAGCTGCTGGGGGAGCAGACCCGTCTCCCGCACGCTTACCCGGATACGCGATCACGTTATATGTCAAAAAGGGAAAGCCGAGTTACACGTGATTTAAAAGGCTACTTTTAATTACACTTTGCACCAAAGGAAACTACTCATTTCATCCCTATTATATTCTAACGGTATAATCACTGATATATTTGCAGCGGATTTCTTCAAATCAATCGGGATTATTACGTTTTGGTCATCACACAACTTTCAATTGGGCACCTTCTTATCCCTGAACTCCACATTCCCTTACATTCCTTTGATAGAATCCATACATTTTTTTTTAGTACAGAATGATTGATAAAGAATCTAAATATGATAGACAATTAAGATTATGGGCATCCACAGGACAGGCAAACCTCGAACGGTCTCACATTTGTGTTATTAACGCCACAACTACAGGATGTGAGATTTTGAAAAATTTGGTTTTGCCCGGCGTGGGCAACTTTACCGTTGTGGATGACAAATTAGTGACAGAGATAGACATATCCAGCAACTTCTTTTTAAGGCCCAAGGACTTGACGTCGAACTTGGCGCAGTCGGTCACCAAGTATTTGGTGGAATTGAACCCAGACGTCCAAGGGTCCCCCGTCACCTCCAAGGTTCTGGAATTGCAGGACTCTTTCTGGGACCAGTTTAACGTGGTTATCATTTCCGATTACGTTCCAAACGTGGAATCTCTCATCACCACTTTGTGGAAAAAGCAAATCCCCGTGCTTGTTGTCAACACCATTGGGTTCTACGGCTCAATCAACTTGATTTCCCACGAGATTACCGTCATTGAAACCCACGACCCCCTGAGGTTGTACGACCTCCGTATCGATAAGCCGTGGCCCGAACTCAGAGAATACGTCGACCTGATAGACTTGGACGCATTGGACTCCTACCAGCACTCACAAATCCCCTACGTGGTCATCTTCATCAAGGCATTGGAGCTTTGGAGCAAGCAGCACAGCACGTCTGCTCCAACAAACTACAAAGAGAAGGAGCAGTTCAAGAACTTAATTAGAACTATGCTGAGAGATATAACTATGGAAGCCAACTTTGAAGAAGCCCTCACCTCGTCCCACAGAGCATTTCAAAAGACCCAGACCCCTTCGAGCATTATTGAATTATTTGATAACCCAAAAATCGAAAGCCCAGACAGCTCCAACATATTTTGGGTTTACTTGAAAGCACTCCGCAATTTCATTCAAATAAACGACGGCCAACTTCCCTTACCGGGAAATTTACCTGACATGGCTTCGGATACAGAAAACTATTTAAGGTTGCAAAACATTTACGTGGAAAAGGCCAAGAAAGACAGACTGCTTTTCACCGAGGAAGTTTGTAAGATTTTGAAATCCCTAGGCAAATCAGAAGCAGACATCAATCACGAGTCAATAGAAACCTTTTGCAAGAACTCACAATCTCTTTTTGTCACCCAAGGTTCCAAGAACCTCTATTCGGACAGGTTGGTCAATGAAATGTACGGCGGTGAAAAATACGACATGTTGTCCGTCTACTTTGCAATTCTCACTTATAACAAGTTCTTAGAATTGTACTCATACAAGCCATCGATCAATGACTTATCCAAGTTCACAGATTTATTTAAGGAGCAGTTCTCCATCGTTGCTATCCCAGAAGACTTCTCCCTGGTAAGCAAGGAATTACTTTCTCACTCCACGCATTCCTACCACAATCTTAACAGCTTGATGGGGGGTATAGTTAGTCAAGAAGTGCTTAAATTGACAACTGGCCAGTACACTCCTATGGATAACTTGTTTGTTTTCGACGGAATTCGTTCTGATAGTCACAAGTGGAAGATATAGTGAGGTCCTAGTTTGCTGTTAGAATACAGTGTACTAAGAGAAAATGTGAGTGTTTGAATGCATGGACATCGACACGACAACGACGCATAATGGGTGGTAAGGATAGCATAAGTTGCGGTGTAATAATGCAAAGATATTTGTGTATGTGTACCGTAGAGACAAGTAGTACGCCTGTGTGGCCCTCCTGGGGTTTCTATAAAGAGGTGAATGTTGAACACGCCTGTTTCCTAGCAAGTCCCAGGACATAGCTTCTGAGTGTTCGCCACCATTTATTTCTTACATATCGCTCTACCGGTGTCCATTATATCTATAAATCATCAAATGACCCTTGCATGTTGCTTTCGTTTTTCTTCTTCTTCTTTTCCAGTCTAATCAAATCCTTCCAGTCTTCTTGTTGCACATCGTCGTCAGAAGACTCTTCCATGATCTGCTTCTCGATGGCATCACGCTTTCTCTTCATCTTTTCTCTTCTTTCCTGCTTGGTTTCCTTGGTTTCCTTCTGACTGGACCAGGAATCGTTCTTCTTCTTCAACTCCTTTCTCTTTTTGGCATCTTGTATCTTCTTAGCCTTGTCATCCTCCAAAGTCTTCAAACGAGACTCTTCTTTGGCGGGGTCAGCAAAGGCGTACTTGTCCATATCTATTGGTTCGCCCAACCAACCGTCCACAGGGATCTCGGCAATAAACCGCACCTCAGGCATCTTGGGTAATCTCAAGAGTCCGTAAGCTTTTGCCATGCCCAAGTAATCTAATGACTGCATTCTGAAGATAGAAGATGCCATGTGCTTGGAGTATGCTCTGATGTAGCCAACATACGACTTGACACCCATTTCGTGACGTGCTCTATCGTCGAGTTGATACGCTCTAAACTTTGCTTGAAACTCCTCGTGATCCTTCATTCTTGGAGGAGCGGTTTGGGCCATTCGCACTCCCTTAACTTCCATGAACTCAACAAAGTCCTCTTCCCTGCTGTCACTGTTCAAAAATACTATGGCTTTCCCTGCTCTGTTAGCACGACCGGCTCTACCGCATCTGTGCAAAAACATATCAGGGTTTGTTGGCGGCTCTAACTGTATGACAAGATCAACATCAGGAATGTCTATACCTCTGGCAGCGACGTCTGTGGTCATCAATACAAACTTGTTGAGTCTGGAGTCGCCGCTGGTGAAGTTATTCAAAGTCTTCAATCTCGCATTGGTAGAGAGCTGGCCATGCAATGAGTATATCTTCGGGTCCTCGTTGTCAAGAATATCCGTAAATGCGTTGTAAAAGTACTTCACTGACTGACATGTGGGGAAGTATACTATGCACTTCTTGAAGTGGTAGTTCTGGAGAATTTCCACCAAGGTGGTCACCTTATACTCCGGTTCCACCAACATATATGAGATTTGCAACGACGTTGGAGCTGATCTATGCAGAGTACTGCTTGATTTCACGGTAACCTTGACCGGATTGTTCATCCCGGTGGTGAAAACCGCGTCCCCAGCAGATGAGATGGTTGCGGAAAATAAACCGGTTCTTCTCTGCTTTGGGAGTCTTTTCAAGATGTTGATCACATCGTATTTGAAAGTGTCGTCTAGCAACTTGTCCGCCTCATCCAAAATGGCTATTTCCACCGAGTTGGTTTTCACATACTGCGATGACGTCAAGAACTCCATCAATCTTCCTGGTGTACCTATCAAGACATGAGGCTTGCGTTCCAAGAAACGGTCTAAATCTTCTCTGACGTTGTTGCTACCTCCAACAAACAATTGGGTTCTAATCTGAGGCAATGTTTCTGGTAGATACTCTATGACACTGTTAAAAACGGTTTCGATTTGGTTGGCCAATTCTCTGGTTGGGGACAATACGATCGAGAGCATGTGGCCCTTCTTGAGGGGCCCTTCGTCCGCAAGCCGAGTGGTGACTTTCTGCAAAACTGGAATAGTGAATGCTAACGTCTTTCCCGAACCTGTCACCGCTTCAACAACAACGTCCTTGTTGCCGCTGAGAAGCGGCACCGTAGATGCCTGGACCGGAGTCATGGTGGGAAAACCTAAAGATGCAATGGCTTCCTTCAACCACGGGTGTAACTCATACTTCAAGTTATCCCAGGCCAATGAGCGCTTTTGAGTTTCCATAGCTTGTATATTTTTCAGGTGGAGCGGCACTCGTATCTAGACTCTGCAAGCAGGAAGGATGATTCGATTGGTGATGTCTAATCGATTTTTCGAAATGCACTCATCGCAATTTTTTTTTTGGTTTGGCATGTTTAGATCGTTAGTGAACAACCTCGGAGCCATGGTCAAACGTCCTAATACTGCCGAGATGAGCACATCCAAATACGCTGGCTGGACCAAAGATCAACTTATAGAAAAGATTAACCTATTAGAACAGGTTGGTGGCACCCGCGCAGCACCAGCTTCTGCAGCTCCCACCGAAGAGGTACAGCACAAGAAGAAGAAACAAAAGGTGTTTGATTTCAGCAAGTACCACCAGAGATACATTGCACTCAAGTTCTCGTACTTGGGGTGGAACTACTCGGGATTGGCATATCAACAAGAACCCACACCTCTTCCAACAATTGAAGAGGAAGTTCTCAAGGCGTTGCACACGGCCAAGTTGATTGAGCACCCGCTTCCAGAATCCTGTAAATTCAGCAGATGTGGAAGAACCGACAGAGGGGTTAGTGCAATGAACCAGGTGATAGCCATCAACGTCAGATCTGCATTATCTCCTGAAGAACAAGTGGGTGAAAACAACGACGATAAGGAAATCCCGTACATTACCATCTTGAACTCCTTATTGCCGGCGGACATCAGGATTCACAGCGTTTGTTTAAGGCCCCCAGAGGACTTTGACGCAAGATTCAGCTGCAAATACAGGCACTACAAGTACTTGTTTCATAAGAGAGGGTTGGACCTCGAAGCCATGAAAACCGCAGCCAGCTACTACGAAGGATCACACGACTTCAGAAACTTTTGTAAGATTGACGGGTCTAAGCAAATCACAAACTACGTGAGACAAGTCCACAGTGCCAAGATTGTTCACTATAAAGACGACTACTATGTATTTGACCTTAAAGGAAGTGCCTTTTTATGGCATCAGGTTAGGTGCATGGTAGCGATTCTCTTTTTGGTGGGGCAGAAGTTGGAGAAGCCAGAGGCAGTGCAATACTTGTTGGATGTTGTGCAAAACCCCAGCAAACCCGTCTACGAAATGGCTCATGATACCCCATTGGTGCTATATGACTGTATTTATCCAGAAATGTCCTGGAAGTCTACCCTTGACTTTGGCCCTGCCAAAGGTAAGGCTCACAAGGGATTTTCATCTTTCAGAACCTTATTAAATGAAAACCAAATCAGAAACCATCTTTCTGAGATGTTAGAAACCTTCTTCATCAAGGACACTGAGAAAATGGTCTACTCTGAAGGAGCAGGCTACATAAACGTCGGTAATGGTTCCGGTAGGAACTTCACAAAGTACGTTCCTTTGGAAAGGCGCGAAAAGATGGAGGCTTACCAAGTGATCAACGAACGCCATAAGGAGAAGAAGGCCAGAAAGAAAGCCTTGGAGGAAGCTGCTAAGGAAGAGGCAATTCAACAGGAAGATTAAAAATGACTGGCCTTAAGTACATGATATCCACTCACGCACATTGTATATAATCTCAATTAGATATCCAGGATGGTTCCCAGTAGGACCTCTCGCCTCGTTCGCCTTGTGCATCGACCCATAGTAAGCCATTCAGAATCATCTCCTCGATCACGTTCTTACACCGCACTTTGTCCCAGTCGTAGTTATCCATCAATAATCTGAACGTGATGTGGCCCCCCATGAACTCGCAGAGATCATACACCTTTCTCTGGTCCGCAGAGATAGAATTAATAGACGAAAACTTGAGCCATTTCTTGTTGCTAATAACCTGTGTAGTGTAGCCACTTTGTCCCAACGTCTTCAACATAGCCACCGCGTTATCAATGTCCAGGTCAGTGACAGTCAAATCCATGTTTGAGTTGCTCTGTAGGATGGAAATCAACTCTTTGTATGCAATGAACCCCCCGTTCATGTCCCGAGTGTCCTGACATATCTCGACTATCCTCACAGATAAACCGATCTGGTAGTTATCCTTTGACTTTTTTGAGTTCAAGAGCAAGAGGTCCAATGAATCGATGCCTATCAGGCGACACATCTTGGTGAACTTGTCTCGGAACTCAGCGTTCAGCTTGATCTCATCTTCGTACTTGCTGGCAAAATTGATAAGCACAGACTGGAAAACGGAGAGCTGTGTCGATAGCTGGTCCGAGTGCTTCTGATCTAGAAGCTTTCCCAACTGGCTGTAGGCGTCACGATTGTCCATTGGAGAAGCTAAGGATTTATCACGTGGATATGGTGCTGATGTTTTAGCGCCGGAATCCGCTATAGTTCCGTGTTCCCCACTTTTATCACTGTTGGAAAAATGTGGTCTCGGTTTTAATCGCAGCGTCAAGAACCGAGCCCGTATGTCGTATATAAAAGATTAATATTCACATATCTCTTTATCTGGATATAACTATAAACTAAGCTAACTTCGAGATCCTTGACATCATGTCCAAGTATACCGTTAAAGAACCCAGAGAGGTTGAAGTGACCTTGGGGAAGGGGGTCAGTGGGACGATTGCAGTGCCCCACGCCGCAGACACAGAGAACCCATTTGCTGAGAACTACGCGCCAGCAACCAACAAGATTGCATTGATCTTACACGGCCAAGGAGGGCACCGTAACTACTGTTACCAGAAGCAGCTTGCGCATAAGTTAGCCGCAGAATTGGGGATTTACTCGTTGAGAATTGACTTCAGAGGGGCCGGGTCCTCTGCTGACAATGAAGATGTAGCTGCTGGCCGTTTATTGGAACAAGACGTAGACGACATCCAAGCTTGCGCTGAGTTTGTTACCAACGCTGACAAGAATCCGTTGGGGATTTCGTTCACATTGTCGTCCATAATTGGCCATTCCAGAGGAGGTGTCGCAATGTTCATCTGGGCCAGACAGCAAGACACACTCGTCAAGAAGGGAGGAGATGAGGGCTCCAAGGCAATAATCGTACCAAACTTGGTTAGTTGCTCTACCAGATACAGCTCTGAAACAGTTATTTCTCGTTACATCCCTGAGCAGGCCTTGGATCTGATCTACTTGGAGTCCATGAGACATGGAGAGATCAAGCGGGTCCACATTCCAAGGGCAGAGCTCATCAACTTAACAAAGCCAGATTTCTCTGATTTGTCTGATTTGTCAGTGGAATGGTCCGTTCTTAGCATCTACGGGTTGCAAGATGAAATCATTCCCGCCGATGACTTTTCACATTTTACAAATGTTCTTAACCGAGGTCCCGGTTCACATGTCTTGAAGGTCTTCCCAGAGGCCGACCACAACTTCTACGGCACTGAGGTTATTCAAGAAGATGACGAACAGGAAGTCGTCAACCCAAAGCAATTACCATTGAACAGTAAGCGGAAGATCAACTATAACTTCCAGGTTGCTGAAGATATCATTGACTACTTGTCCCCAGAGAAGGAGTTGGAGAGATTCGTCAAGTCCTCCGAAACCGTGGGAAAGTTGCCAAGATGGAAGAATGTTGCTGGTGTCAACAACTTCAGAGACGCTGGAGGTTGGCACATCACCCTGCCAAGATACCAATTGGACGAGACAAACGCTCAGTACTATGTTAAGCCAAGTACAATCTTCAGATGTGCAAACATGTCTCCAATCACACCAAACGGGTTAACAGAGTTGGCCAAGTTGGGTATCAAGACTGTGTTTGATCTCAGATCCGATGGAGAGTGTGCTGCCGACGGTATCCCGGAGAACTTGGACCAGTACGGAGTCAAGCGTATTCACTCGCCCGTGTTCAAGAAGGACGACTACTCTCCTCAGTCAATTGCTATTAGATACTCAAACTTGATGTCCAGTTGGTACACTTATGTCAACGTCTACGAAGATATGCTCCAGAATGGAGTTGACGCATTCAAGACTATTTTCGACTACATTCGAGATGACGGTGCTCCGTTTGTTTTCCATTGTACTGCCGGTAAGGACAGAACAGGTATGGTATCCATGTTGATATTGTTGTTGGTCGGTGTTGACAAGCATTTGGTTGGTAAGGAGTATGAATTGACTACGGTTGGGTTGAAGAAGGAGCATCCAAAGCTTCAGCAAAAGTTTAAAATGACCGTGGACAAGTTAAGGACTAAGATGGGCGAGAGAGCTCAGAACATGGAAGAGATCATCAGTAGGGGCAGACCTAACTTTACTGTTGAGGTGGATGGGTTTAACAACTTGATCAGTTCTCGATATGAAGCTATGTTGGCCACAATTGATCTATTGAACACAAAGTATGGAGGCGTTGTTCCGTACTTTAAGAACGAAATGGGCTACACTGACGAAGAAATAAAGAAGATTTACAGGAATTTGGTGGTTTATGAACATGAATTTGATCTCACTTGGGATCATAGAAGTGAGAAGGCAAGATTTTAGAAACTTTTATTAAATATCAACGGAATTGCACATGATAATGAATCTGGAGTGGTAAACGCACTTCGAGTAGTCAGCGTAATGCAGTAGATGATGTTCTTCGTTCTTCCAGCTAACACAGTTGGGGATGTGAATGTGAATATTTGCCAGCGTTATTAATTTGGATAATGGCCAGATACGAGAATTTTGTTCCAGACTTTTCTGCTCACGCACATGCTGTTCCTTTAAGGTTGATTTGTAGCTTTTCTTGATCATAACCCACTTAAAAACTATTCTATTTGCTTCTATAACTTCTATGACCTTCTGTTACATAATAGGTAACGGTCTTTGGTTAAATATCATTTTGCTTGTGACAATGTCAACTAAATTCATAGAGCTCTCTTCCGAGGTGGTGGGGACCTTTAGTATTCCGAGAGGTGGGTCCAATTTCACAATCTTTCCTATCAATCTCTGGGAGTTGGCAATGTAAAGAGTTACTTTCGATGGGTCCTCATCAGAGATTTCCATATTACCGCACTTGACGGCGTCGTAGATGTCATTTATCTTAACAAACTGGGCTAGGTACTCTTTGTTGGATGTGGAAGGATGTGGTGCAGAGGTGGGTGTATTTAAGTCCCCTTGTATCTCTAAGATGGAATATCCAAATGGAGTTGAAATCACATTGTCTGGACCACCTTCCTGGGGTGCTTCAGCAAACCGGTGCTGGATCTCAGTGTGGGCTATACGGGCGGTAGGCATTACTTAGTGAGTCGCGTCAGAAAACTGCTTTGTAGAAACAATTACGTAAAATCTCCGTAATCTTACGTAATCAAATTTTTCGGAGCAGGTTATCTGTCCTGGTGTGTTCCATGCTTCCGAAAGTGTTTGTTATTCTTTACAATAACCACTTGTTAGGCAACTATGCCTATCGGATTGAGTAATTTGTTTCATTACATGTATGCTTACAAACTGGCTGTATGGTCATTCGAGGAACCAGTGTCGAGTTCACTTTAACATCAAGGCAACATCAACAGAGACTTGCTAGATCCACGGGACAAGCCAATTACTACTGCAATAGCAGGAAGTTTAGTCCATTACTTGCATGGTGGGGCCATATGGGGGGCATGGCCAAGTTCTGGTCTACCACCAAGTGTTGAGCCAATAGCACATGAATTTTGTATGACTTCCCAAATAGGAATTTTTCGATGCTCAACTGGCTATAGTGGTGTGGTACCACAGTGAGTCGAGCTGTCACTTAGAGTCCGCACGAGAAATATAATGAGTTCGAGGGAGCTCCAAATATGTAAGGTTGCTGTTTAGTAAATGCCCCCCTCTCCTCTTGGAAGCACCCACTCTCTCCAGTTCCTTCCATTCCCCAACCGTTTGGAAACTCTTCCCTCGCGCTTGTGACAAAAACTTCCTGATTAGGAATATAGATTGTGGATCAACCTAATTAGGAAAGCGTGATGGATACATTCAACATTGGACTCCTGCTTCCTAATTAGGACACAATTAACCATTTAGTCTTGCCATACAAACGGCTCATATATAAGGCTTTTCATCCCTATCACAAGCTTTTTTTTCAAAAATAGATATCCGGCTATCGACACTCAAACCAAGTTGCTAAAGCTTCACACTTAAGATGCTGCTGGATCAAGAGTACACGGCCACCAACGGCCTTATGGAACTTTTACGTTATCAGAATAATTACCCTGCCTTAGGAACAGGTTCCTGGATTCTTGCACAGCAAGCAAAAGGCTTGTTGGGCGGAACTCCTCAGAGTTTGCTTGACTACACCCAGTCCTACCAAATCAACTTATTTGGGGGTTACCCAACCAGAACAGATGAAGCTCCCTGCGTGGTGTTTGCTATAGTGTTTGCAATCCTCGGGGTGTTGCACTTGCTCATCTTCTCGATCAACATGTCCCGTGGTCACAAGTTCTACTTGTCCCTCGGATGGGTCTTCTACTGTATCATGAGATTCATTGGGTGGATTTGCAGACTCTACTGGGGTCGTAACATTGCCAACGTTCCCTTGGGTATTTCCGACGAAGTGTTCCTTATTTTACCCTCGATCTTCTTGGTGTCGTTCAACTTGATTTTGGCTCAACGTATCTTCACCTGGAGACACCCTGTGGGTGGTTCTCGTAGATTGTTTTGGTTCTTTATGATTTCATTGTATGTGATTGTGTCTGGGCTTGTGGCCATGACCATTGTCGCATCTGCTGTTCCATATGTCCATTTCCTTTCCCACACCGTTTACCACCACTACATCCGTACTGTCAAGGCTTCATGTATCTTTGTTTTGTTGTACTCCTTGACTGCCATTGCCTTGCTTGGGTTGGCCTACTTTTTCAAGCCAACCAGAAAAGATGAGAACTTATACACCTACCAGCCATGGTGGGTTGAATCCTTCAGTCCTTTCTACTTTGTCAAGAAGAATGCTATCCGTGATGCCGAAGAAACTTTTATGAAGAGAAACCACAACCATCGTTTTGCGGTCAGAGTCATTGCTGCAACCCACCACCACCACAATATGGTTGAAGGGTTAACCAACTCCAGAGGTGACTTGTCCCATAACTACTCTATCATGATCATTTCTATCACAACCCTTCTGATTTTCGTTGGTACTATTGCAAGAACCATTGTTGTTTTCCAAGCTCGTTACAACAAGGACGGTGGTCCATTGACCAAGCCTGTAGCCATGTACATCTGTTGGGGTCTTTTAGAAACTATCATCAACGTTCTTTATATTGTTGGTAGAGTTGACTTACGTTTCTACAGACCAGACAGATTGCCTCAAAAGGTCAGAGCTATCATAACAGCAGAACAATCACTTGGTCCAACTGCTCACCCATCTGTGGCTCCGTCCATCCACGGTTCTCACGAGTTCTACTCCCAAGAAGAAGAAGAAGAAGAATACAAATTCGAAGAGGCTGACGACTATGACTTCTTCAAGGCTCAATCAGAAAAGTCTGAACGTTCTTCTCACCAAGAGAAGAATAATCCTCCTTATCCAGTCAAGGATGATGCCGATTCTGAGTTCCACTTTTAGTTGCTGAATCAGAGTAAGGAGCTCGTAGGGGGGGAAATTTTGCACCCACACGGCTCAATCTAAGTAGCTTCAATTTGGGTCTTCCACCTACGCCTCCAATACCTTACCATTTTCACTTCTTCCGTTGCCTGTTTTCCAAGATTAATATTTACTGTGCTCCCCAGCTAGTGGCATCATGGCTAATGGCTTGCTCACGATAATATCCTGCTGGTCCCACTCAAAATCGTGTTCGCAGTATCCATTTGTTTTAGATACCGATTTATTATTATAGAAAGTAATGATTTAATTGCTGTAGAAATGCAAAGCACGATAAAACTTTTATCAGTTTATGGACATCTCCTCGATGCAAATCAAAGTTTTTGATTGTGGGGATGATCCACATAAGGAAAAAAATGCCAAAGGAAAATGAACCCTGCTTCTGGTGAATGTCACTAGAAATGTTTATTATTATTACTTACAGTGGAGTCTCCTTTTGTTGGAGCTGTCAAATTGTCCCCTACTCCACACTTCCGCACTTGTTGAGCAACAGGTTTCCTTTTTCGGATACTACAGATGGCAAAACAATTTAGCAACCCTTGTCTCCACAAACAAAGATATGATAAAGATTAGCTGTGGGGATCAAACGTATGAAACAATATGGCAGTAGCCGTCAAGGATTAGAAACTTTTGTCTGTGGGGATATAACGCATAAGCAATTCAAGTTGTGTGGATGTGGGCAACTCAGACTTTTCAAGGCAATGGTAGATATCAGAGAATGGACATAGATGGTCAACCCAGCACGCAAACCTAAGGTTCTTGCAAGGCTTTCATGTTGGGTGCCTAAGTGTACAGCAGAAGCAGCTGCCCGAGTTCTGTTGTCACGTGACTTTGCCTACTGTGCGAGGAAATTTTTGAGATGAGATAATTAACAGTACAGTACAATGTCTAGACCTGAAGAGATCGCACCACCTGAGGTGTTTTACAATGACAGCGAGTCGCACAAGTATACACAATCGACGCGTGTTCAGCATATCCAAGCCAAGATGACGCTCCGTGCGTTGGAGTTGTTAAACTTGGAGCCCGAGTCACCTCATTTGCTTCTTGATTTGGGATGTGGTTCTGGGTTGAGTGGAGAGATTTTGACTGAGGAAGGGTACAACTGGATAGGGATGGATATCTCGCCCAGTATGCTTGCCACCGGTTTGGATCGTGAGGTTGAAGGTGATTTGTTCCTCGCTGACATGGGTAACGGTGTTCCTTTCAGAGCAGGGACTTTTGACGCAGCCATTTCTATCTCAGCCATCCAATGGTTGTGTAACGCAGACTCCGCCAATGTTGACCCAAGAAAAAGATTATTGAGATTCTTCAACACCTTATACGCTTCATTGAGAAGAGGAGGGAAGTTTGTAGCACAGTTTTATCCTAAGAATGACGCCCAAAGAGACGCTATTTTCGAGGCTGCCAAAATCGCTGGTTTTGCCGGTGGGTTGGTGATTGATGATCCAGAATCCAAAAAACAAAAGAAGTACTACTTGGTCTTAACCGCTGGTATGGCCGACAGAAACATTAACTTGTCTGGAGCCCAAATGGACGCACCAGAAACTAATAAGAGAGTCAACAAGAAGCTTCTTAGAAAGTTGGAAACAAGCAAGGACTACATTAATAGAAAGAAGGACACTATGAGAAGAAGAGGTAAAAAGGTTGCTCTTGATTCTAAATTCACAGGTAGAAAAAGACGTCCTCGTTTCTAAGCTCATTCAACGTGTCCTACTATCATGGCATTTCCCTCTTCATTTCTTGTGTACTACGTTTTGTATAGGTATATCGATTACATTTGCATATTTTGATACTCAGTCGTGTAGTTAGCATTTTTTTCCTTCATACAAAATTGAAATTTTTTTTTTTGCGTGCTCGAACTATCAACGTACTCAACAGACCATGTTAAGACTCATCCGTAAAGGACTCAGTGGAATAGCAGGGGGTGTTGTCCAAAGCATTCTCCCAATTAGAAACGTCTCAACCACGGTCTTTGAGCCATTACCAAAGAAGAGAAACGGCGAGAATGTCTTGTCATATTTGCACAAACAACTTATTAAGAAGTACGATCCAAGTGGAAGAAGAAGCGAGTTAGTCCACCCTCAGAAAGGATTACGTTCTGGTGACGTTATTAAAGTGACCTACCTTGACAGAACTGCTGTTGTTGGTAGAGTTATTGGTATCAAGAGAAGTGTGAACACTGCTGGTACCAACATCTTGATTAGAAACAAGTTCAATAGAGTTGGTTGTGAAGTTAGAATTCCAGTTTTCAGCCCAAAACTTAGAAACATTGAGGTCATCTACAAGCCAGAGAAGTACTTGAGCAGATCCAAGCAATACTACATTAGAGGCACCAAGTTGGATGTTGCTGAGGATGTTGAAGCATTTGTCAAGCGTCAAGCCAAGAAGAAGGCTTCGACCCAATAGAGGCTATCCGAAGTGAGCTACTGATAGGGGGATTCTGTATATATTATAATTTATTGCATTTGTGAGCTAGTGTAAGCAAGTATTCGTATTTGACCTCGCTGAAGGTTCACAACCGTTTGCGTGGAAAGTAAGGTTTCTCATAAAATTCTATAAACTTAAGTCTTGCAGACCTTGCAACAAGCTGCTTAACTTGTTGTTCAATTCATTATTAAATAAACCTTGAAAAGCAGGATATTTATTCATCATCAAGGCTTCGAATGTCTCGTACTTTTTTGAGGTATCGGTTAAGAGGTACCAGCCCCCAACGCTCACAGAAACCTTGTAGGTGTCGCCTTCTTTCGTCACCAATCTTAACACAGTCAGATTCACAGTGGCCGATTTAAAAAATGATTCATACTCCCGCTTGATCAATTCTATCTCCTGTTGAGTATCCATAAGAAAAGTATACTTTTTAAATTTACTTGACTACAAAAAAAATATTTAGACACAACTGATTCCCAATATTCCACGTAGGTGTCAATATCGGGCGCCCAGAAACGTGCTCCACTAGGGTTGTTCTACGCTTTCATTCACATTTGAACTCCAATGAGGTTTACTATTGATGAATAAACCACAAGTCTGTCTTGGAGAGTGAATCTGCGATTGTTGAAAAAGAAGATTTACTGTGCTGAACCTTTCTTTTATATAGTTGCGTTCTGGTATCCGGGTAAAAAAAATTACTTCGGGTATAGAAACAAACGCCTTTATAGAAGTTATATACCCTAGCCTAATTCTCCGAAGCCATGAGTGTTAAACCTGAACAGTTTATTGGAAGTAGTCTTCGCATTAAACTTAACGACTCCAGGGTGTTGGACGGTGTTTTGACAGTGATAGATCCTTTTGGCAATATGTTAATCTCCAACAGTTTTGAGTATTCTCGAGACATGTTCAATCCAGAAGAAATTCATAAGAGGTCCTTAGGTTTGGTTAGTATTCCAAGAGAAAGCGTGGTCAGTGTGAGCATGGATAAGACCAATTATGCGTATGTTTTTAAAAGTTGAACCCAAAGTGATAGAAAGGTTACACTCTGACTTAACGTTCCAACGAATGTCCCGCAATTGGAAATCTGTCGACTCAGGCTGAATATTCCAAGCTTAATAGACCTTCTGGATTTGGAATACATCCTGGCTTAGCTATTGGCATGATCAACGACATTTTCTGCGGCTAGCGAAAGTCCTCTGCGTTCATTGAAATTTCTGAATTGATTGACAACTTTCTAGATCATATGCCCTCTTTTGCTTTTGTTGGATATTTAAGAACTGATATTGTGACGATTACTGAATAAGCTCTTTTAAGAGAGATATATATTCCGTCATTCAATGGTCGAATCGGCCGATTTTGTTGTATGATTCAGAATCATGAGAATTGCGAAGTGAAATATCTCAAATAACCGTCAATTGGTTAAACCAAACCGAATGCTGTTCATAGGTATACTTGGCATTATGGGAGTCTAAGGTTATAGTAGCAATGGAACTGTTGTGGTGCAATTTTCCGCACGATTTCTTTACCCAGCTGAGGAGGCCATCAGAGCTCTTTGGTTCTCCGAAGCCCTGTGGAGTGCTTCATGGGTAGAATATTCCTGATATTGCCTAACTTGACCTTATTCTTTTGTCTTAACATTGGATGTGCCGGGGCTGGTGCGGGCTCGACGGCTGCAAATTGGCGAACAATCGCAGGTGGAGGATTTGGGTTGGAGACAGTATGCTTACCGTGCTCCATACATGTCCCTAGATAGTGGTCCCTGGCACTGAGAAAAGTTCCGTAAGGGCATATGTCGACCAAACACCCGACCACCTGTTCCTCTCTAAGGCAAAGAGTCGTCATGTCTAAGTGTTTGTGGGGCGCTGTGTGCGCAACTTCATTGATACAACTGAGAAAACAAGGCGGAGGTGTAGCTCTGCACATTGTGATCAAGAAACCAAGGATAATACGTATAGTGGTACCACGGTACATGTTGGTTAGCGCTGCTCGGTACTTATGACTTATGTATTTGTAGGATTTGCAACACATCCTTCACAAACACGCACACTCTTATTTGTAATTCGCATTTGTACCAAAAGAGCACCTCTACTGTCCAGCAGACGCAGCAATTTCTTAACCAAACTGCCACTTGGGACAATCTGCTGTGTGTGTGAACACTCGAAGCATCAGGCCTTCTTCAAAACGCTACGTAATTCCCACATCGTGATGTGTAACCCACAAGATCCGCCCATTCATGCACAATTTGTATTCGCACCTTGTGTGAGTGTGACTTGTTCACTTTTTTTTTTTATACTGTAAATTTTTGAGGATAAGATAAATAAAATTATAAAGTATAAACAATGCAAGGAACCCATGGTAACAACGGATTGCCTAGGCCATACTATATGAAGCCCTCTAAAAAGAAGGGACTTTCGCCTTATGAAAACTTCAATGGGTCCAAGTCATTTTTCAACACACCACGTCGAAAGGTGTTTGGATACATTGTCTTATTATTACTCTTTGGCACATCCATATTCTACGTGTCTCAAGAATTAAGACCAGAACCAGCAGCAACATATGAGATTGTGAAGCAAGACTCACTGTCTGGCATGAATAGCGGGATGAAGAACGGCTTAGTAGGAGAGGTTAAGGCCAACAAGGACAAAGCCTTGAACATGATCAACAATGTCGATAAGGCCGACAAGGAGATTGAGAACGTGGACTTAGCTAAGAACATGGCAGGCAACTCGAAGGGGGACAAGGGGATCGGCGTTGCAGAGGCTCCAAAGGGTGGGATTGCCAACGAGGCTCCTCTCGTTGGAAGTGACGAAGAAAAGCTCATTGGAACAGGCAAAAACAAAAAGCAACCAGTCGCCGGTGCCTCCATTTCTGCAAACATCCCAGTAGGAAAAGTTCCTGAGCAAAAGGTCAAGGGATATAAGGCTGAAAAGGCTGATTCAGACAATCTGGCATTAAAAGATACCCCCAAAATCAAAGTAGCGGACAGAGACGTTGAACAATCCGTCAAGAATTTGGTTGTAGCCGATGTGCTTTGATCATTTATTATTATAGACAAACACCAAAATGATACCCAGGACGTCTTAATTCTTAGATTTAAGTAACTTGTATTTAATTAATTACTTATTGTACTAGCTGTAGCCATGAATTGTACTAGCTTTAGCCATTTGTAGCTCCTTATACAATCGGGGTTATGGGATCGGATGTCTTGTTGTCTCGTCGCGAAATTGGACTGAGACAGAACAGGCTTTGGGTGAATTTTCAAATAAGCAGGTATCGCCCTTGAGTTTGTAGTCGGAATTACCTGATTTTAGGTTTCGCCTTCACTATTCGGGAACTACATGACTAGCTGTGAAATTAACTCAACACCGACGCACCAGTAAAATATACCCTAAAGTGTGCAACTAGCAAGCGGTTCTCTGTTATAACGTGAAGCACATTCTAGAAGTCGAAACGGACTAACCTTTAAGCCAAGATAACTTTTTAGTACAATGGCACGCCAGCAAGCATAAAGGGTCTGCTGCATGAACGTTTCACTTCGGTGTTTGGAACTCCGCACCGTCACCAAACCATATCAGAGACAGCAGCTTCTCAGCTTATTAAATCGATTAGATGCGTCCAGGTACGTGTGTGCATTGACCTGGGGTGTCAAATACGGAATCCGCCTCAGCCGTTTCGCAGCCGGTACTTGTTCCTAGTATATGGTTATGATCCCTCTCAGATTTGATTCGTTCTATTCCCTGCAACTCGCGAGAACTTCCCTGACAGATCTAAACCAGCCGCTCCACCCTGGAGAGCGCTCAAGGGTGGCAGTAGAAGCTACTGTAACACTGCAAGGTTGATTTCTTAATAGTTATTTCTTGTAAACTTTTAGTTCAAACCTCTGGCCGATTATTTTAATATTTGGCGAGGCCATGCGGCTGCAAAAGTAATTACGAGGTCCACGAGCTGCAAACGACGCGGTTCAGGCATGAACGCTCACAGACGATACGAAAGAACCATAAATTTCGGCACCATCGGCAGACGCATAGCCTACTGAGACTACAGCAAAGTGCATATTGGAAGGCAACTTGCAGCATAGCAGGCGGACATCGCTATGATGACTACGCAGACTTTTTTTTTAAACGCTCCTGCTCGCGGAGCGTTAGGTGCATTCTCTAAAATAAACAATATCTACTTTCTAACAGGAGTGCCGCTCCACAATTACCTGTTCCTACGAACAGAATACTCCCCTAAACATGAACAAACAAATAAACCGAATAAGTGGTCAGGACAGCAAATATAAGTTGGAGTATAGTCGTGTTGCTGAGTGAATGCGTGGCAAGAACTATACGTGTACAATGCTCATCGTTCCCCTTCGGTTAGACCACTTCACACTTGTTACCACTATTTTCCTTTAACTGTTGGTACTTTTCTCTGTCTCTTTCCTTTAACTTCTCCTTGACCTCGAGAGGGAAATATAGCTTCATGAGTTCCATGGTATCGAGATCCAAGTTTCTGCCGTCTGCCTTTGAGATTGCCCCTTCAGATCTACACATAGGACAATCCGTTTTATCTTCTTGCTTGAGTTTCACCAAACATCTGACACAGAAAACATGGTCACACTGCAATCTAATAGGCTTGAATGCGATCGACATACAGATCGGACAAGTGTAGTCGTCTAGCTGCGGAATCACCTGGAAGATAGAATCTTGCATGATGTAGCAGATTTTTTGGGCAACTGACTTTCCTGTGGAAACAAACACATGGTTAGACGACATTAACTGAGGGAACCTAGCACTGACACCCAAGGCGGTTTGCTTGTCGAACTTCTTCAAGATCTTTCTAAATGCCTCGGAGTTGATGTGTTGAAATTGGCAAATCTTCAACAAAAGGTAGTTGACGTTCACAAAGTTGTTAAATATGGCCATCGAGTTCTTCAGTTTGAATTGCGTTAAAATGCCTGACTTTTCCACATTTGAAAGGAAATCGGACAAGTTGTGCTTGATCTGGTCTCCGGTTCTTTCCATCAGCGAAGAGGAAGTTTCGTTGTACTTGAAATACACCTCACTGTCGAGGTATATTCTGAACAACTCCCTCCACTTGTACATGTCCGACTTGCTAAGCTTGACGCTAGGGTTAGCTAACTTCTTGACGGCATCACCAATGTTCTGGACTTGAGATATTAATTTCTTTTCTTCAGAGGACTTCAAGGCGTCCAAATTTTCCAACTCATCATCCAACATTTTAAAAAACTTCAAGTCCGAGTTGAGGGTTATGAATATCTCATTCTTTTTGGTGTGCTCGTGATGTTCCGAAGGCGAGTGTTCTTTGTGGGAGGTTATAGGACTGATAGCCTTCAACTCATCGCCTTGTTCCTTGATTTCGATAATCTTCTCCCCTTCGTCGGACGAGGAAGATGGATCTTCTTCGTTTAGGAGGCTTTCGATTTTTTTCTTGAGTTGTAAACCCAACTCATAAATGTGATCATCAGTAAAATTCTCATTGGAGTAGTCCAAGGTGATCTTCAACATGGGCTTCAACTCATCACTTTTGGCGTTGTTCTTGGTCAACGTATACTCTGCTAAAATAGGGTTGGATGGTACTGTGTCCCCTTCGTTTAACTCAATAACTTTGGACTTGTTGTCATTCAGAAGAAGAAGTTTTAACGTGTTTTGTTCTAAACCCAAAAACTCAAGCTCATGCACCACTTTGGTGATACATTTCTTAAGTGCCTTGTATTGGATGGCAGCAGAAATCCAGTCCTCGGGTATATCTTCCTCGATTAATGTTTGTTGTAATACTTTGGCGAACTTCATATTGTTATCATGGTTTGATTTCTAACAGATTATGAGAAATTCTTTAAATCTCTGGGGATGGGGATGACTTTCTGCGGCACGTGGAGAAACGAAGGGAAAAAAGATCAGGCGGCTAACACTCGTTAACGTGGGGCCAGAAAAATAAAAGTCATTCCGATACCGGGAGTTGAACCCGGGTCTGCTCGGTGAAAGCGAACCGTGCTAGCCGTTACACTATATCGGATTTTCTGACTAATTTTTCAATCTCTTTATTATATTGTGCATATTCAATGCAGAATCGTGGATTTACGAGACGCACCATTTTGCAGAGTGTCACATCAAGCCACAATATAGATACATGCTTGCGTATTAGTTGCAGTAACGATTTCGTCTACTTGTATAATTGGAAAACTCTACAGTCTGCTGCAGTTACGACTGGTCTACATGGTGAAGTGGGTTTTTCGAGTTTGTCAGGTCTGGGTAAGAGCATACATACTCGCTGTAGTAAAGAGACCTCAGGGCGGCTTTGCCTGGGCGTACACGTGGGCGGCGATCCAAGCAAGACCACTACAGTACCATCCAAGTCAACAGCTTTGTGCATTTCTCTACTTTTGTCATCACTTGTGTACTTTTGCAGGGCCGTTTTGGATGCCCACCAACTTTTTTCATCACAGTGTATAGATGATACAACAGTGAGTGAGAAACAGTGATACACTAAGAAAAGGTAAAAATAATGAAGAGAAAAGAAGGGCATTTTTGAAATCTGAGTAAGAACACTAGGACATGTCAACCACTTTGTGATAGACGTTAGTGCAACAAATGCATAGGAAACTGTATTTTGCGATAAAAATGTTGAATTTCTTATAAAATTGTGCTGGTTATTTAGTTTCAACAACACTAAGTTGTTGAGAACGATTGGCACTTGTCAAAATTGATTTCGCTGATGTATTACAAAATCTGGGCCGCTTTCATTGGGTACATAGCAGATGTGTGTCTCGCATGTGCCGTTTTGATGAAAATGAAAATGGCTGCGAAACTCTCAGATCCTTCATCTTCTGAAAAGAGTCAGCCAGTTTATTGTTAAGAGAAAGCTTGACGCACAGTTATCCACTGTTGCCAAAGGCATCTATTGTTCACTCTAAGTGCCTTGTTCGCATACCCCCAATCCCACCCAAAGTAGTCATGAAAACACATCACGAGACTCTTCCTCGCAACTGTTAACACCCTACCCTGCAAAATTCCCTAAAACAACTTTGAACAATACGCTGGGATTCCTAAGAGTCTTGTGCCGTTGCCTGAATGACTACGTTTTCGTAAACACTTTCTTCGGTCAACGTGCAACTCGAACTTTCTAGAAACGAGACACGAGTGCGAAAAGCGTGGAGCACGTAAAAAAAAAAATTGATATCAACGTAACAGATAGTGTTCACTATGGACTTTGAATTAGAACCTACATTAGAATCTATTGTGCAACAAACCAGCTTGAAGTGGATTTTTGTTGGTGGTAAAGGTGGTGTTGGGAAGACCACTACCTCTTCATCGATTGCGGTTCAATTAGCACTCAACTATCCAAAGGAAGAATTCTTGTTGATTTCCACTGATCCAGCACACAACTTGTCGGATGCATTCTGCCAAAAGTTTGGTAAGGATGCCAGAAAGGTTGAGGGCTTGAGCAACTTGTCATGTATGGAAATTGATCCAGAGGCCGCCATGAGTGATTTGCAGCAACAAGCCCAGCAGTACAACAACGATCCAAACGACCCTTTGAAGGGTATGATGAAGGACATGACTGGATCTATTCCAGGTATCGATGAAGCCTTGTCATTCATGGAAGTGTTGAAGCACATTAAGAACCAAAACACCGACGGAGGCGACGAAAAGGGCGAACCAAAGATTTCGTACAAGACTATCATCTTTGACACTGCTCCAACCGGTCACACCTTGCGTTTCTTGCAATTGCCCTCGACTTTGCAGAGCTTGTTGGGCAAGTTCCAAGCATTGAGCGGGAAGCTTGGTCCAATGATGAACATGTTGGGCATGGGTGGCAACGGCCAACAAAACGATATGTTTGAAAAGTTGAATGACTTGCAAAAACAAGTTGCAGAGGTTAACGACCAATTCACCAACCCTGACTTGACCACGTTTGTGTGTGTTTGTATTTCTGAATTCTTGTCTCTCTACGAAACTGAAAGAATGATCCAAGAGTTGATGTCTTACGACATGGACGTGAACTCCATTGTCGTCAACCAATTATTGTTTGCTGACGACGACAAGGACTCCAAGTGCGCTAGATGTGCCAGTAGATGGAAGATGCAAAAGAAGTACTTGGACCAAATGGCCGAATTGTACGAGGACTACCACTTGGTCAAGATGCCATTGTTGGGAAGTGAAATCAGAGGAATAAATAACTTGAAGACCTTTTCTCAGTTTTTGTTGAAGCCATACGATCCAAAGGTCAACAGGAATATTATTACTGAATTAGAGGAGAAGTAAGAGAGGATATAAGGCGGGGGGTAGGATACACGGTCGGAGATTTTAAAGTATTAAGGAGGTGCGCTGAATTAAGGGTCTCCAAGGAGTCTTACCAGTTTATCTGAGTATACACCAAAACTGGAAGCATATGTCATAGAAAGCTATGTAGAAACATCATGTAAGCAAGGAGACGGCGCCAACAATTTGTCACTGCCAATAAAGTACGAGGTATGCTTTGATGCCTAGTAAAATCTTAAATATGATCTCGCCGAAGAAATGATATCTCATGGGGAGTGGTATCGCATTGGAAAAGTGCCACTAACTCTAAAAGAGCCAATCAGTTATACGATCTCCATGACCCCCCCTGCTCCCCCTCCCATCAGCGATATGTGGCATGGGCTCAGAAGCGAATTTCTTTTCATCTACTACTTAATAATTCTTCACCTCGAAAGCAGTCCCGCACAACTCCGAGCGGGTCGCTGTAGCAATTTGCGGACCGTAACCAACTTTGGTAATGCAGAGATCAAAAGTGGACTTTGCGTTGCGAGGTGGATCAAAAAAACTACCGCATAGTATAAAATGAGAACAAATCGCCTTTCATAGAGAAAAAAAATCAATCCACATCTAACAACCCAACACTGCCATGACAAGAGGAAACCAAAGAGATCTTGCTAGAGCTAAAAATATGAAGAAACAGGCTTCTGCCAGTAAGGCTCAAAAGAAACAAGGTGATCCGAAAAAGAGAATGGAGTCTGATGCTGACGTAATGCGCAGAAAGCAAGCTGAAGGTGAGTGATCTTGTAGTACATATACCTCCGAATGTTACTAACAATAGACCATAGCTGATGCTAGAAAGGCCGCCTCCTCTGGAGGAAAGTGAGCTTTCCAATCGTATACTGTTGATATGACCTCAACGTTTTACTCCGCTCGCAAAAGACTGAACTCGCTATTCAACTATTTAGTTCGTTCCTTTTATTATTAAACTATCCTTCATTTTAAACCAATTCCCCCATTTTTCATTTGTTAGACTACAAGAAAATCGGGGAATAGCATTTGCATGAATGCCTGGGAATGTCTTGTCGAGCAAAGTAATTTTAAAATTAAAAAAGGAGTAGTTGGGTATTTTTGATTTTATAAGATAATAAATGATAGCCTTGCAAAACTTGAAATTTGATTTGAACAGTAACGTACAACAGCCAGGCTCATGACCAGGAAATCCGCCTCGTTTGTAAAATGCAAAAACGAACAAGGTGCAGACAGATGCTTTTTTTAACAAAAAGTGCGTGTTGGGCCGTTGTTTGCAGGTTTCCCGAGCATTTACAGTTTGGCGTGTGCCTTTAACATGTTCACTGCCTCCAAACTAAATTGATTTGGATTTTCTCATACCACTCCACTCCGTCCAATGCTTATCAAAGAAACCTACCACGATGTCCAGACTTCCTATGGTACTACCATGAGGTTGTTTGTGTTTCATCCTGTTATTCCCAATTACCCAAAGGCGAGATTCCCAGGGGTTATTGTCTACAGTGAAATCTACCAAGTGACTGGCCCCGTTGCTCGTTTCGCTAAAGATATCGCCGGCCAAGGGTACATTGTCGTAGCACCATCAATCTACCACAACTTTGAATCGTACGAGCCTTTGGCCTATGATGTTGAGGGCACAGACAAGGGTAATAACTACAAAATTAAGAAGGAATTGAAGTCTTACGACGAAGATACGTCCTTGTCAATCAAGTACCTTCAATCCCTTCCAACTTGCAATGGTAAGATCGGAGCTACTGGGATGTGTCTCGGAGGACATTTGGCATACCGTGCAGCTCTCGATCCTAGTGTCCTTGCTTCTGTATGCTTCTTCCCTACAGACATCCATTCGCATTCTTTAGGCTTGGGTGAGAAAGACGATTCGTTAGCCCGCTGTGCTGACATCAATGGTGAGATTATCTTGATTTTTGGCTGCAAAGATAACCACGTTCCTTTGGAAGGACGTGATTTGATCAGAGCTCAGTTACGCAAGGCTGGCGTGGCTATGACCTTCTTGGAAATCAATGACGCTCAGCATGCCTTCATTAGAGACGAACTGAGTAAGGACAGATACGACGCTGCCATCACGAAGGCCTGTATGGAGTGGTTGTTTGAGCTCTTTGAAAGAAAATTAAAGCTAGACTATGGTGACCACGACGGCAAAAAGCACGTAATTGAAGACGTGTGCTAGAGGATGGTCCAATTAAAGTAAATAAAAAGAATACACTATCCAATGTCAGCACCTTACCTGTAGCTACAACCTGATCAATTACGCTCTCTGTGGTTTTTTCTGCGTCCCCTCTCTATCACTAGCCATGAAAAGCTCACTAGGCTTCCTCATCATTTGTGTTGCACACGACGCAAAAAAAAGGTGAAAAAAAATTTAATCAACAAGGTTTACCCATTAATAACTGATTTACAACAATGAGACCTATCAAGTTGATGGGACATGAACGTTCCTTAACTCAAGTCAAATACAATAGAGAAGGGGACTTGCTTTTTTCAGTTGCCAAGGATAAATCCGCCTGTATTTGGTATGCCTCAAATGGTGAAAGATTAGGTACTTTGGAAGGCCACAGAGGTACCATCTGGTCTATTGACGTGGATCCAGAAAGTCATTTGTGTGTAACTGGTTCTGCAGATATGTCTTTCAAGTTGTGGAAGGTTGAAACTGGTGAGTGTCTTTTTACCTGGGAATCCCCATCCCCATGTAGAAGAGTTGCCTTTTCTTCTGATGGCTCCAAGATTTTAGCCATTGCCGATCAAGTTATGGGCCACTGTGGTACCATCTCCATATATAAGATTAATCACAACGAAAGCACTTTACATCAACAAGACACTGAACCTATTCTTGTTATTGAGACTCCAAAGGGTGAAAGTAAGGCCACTGTTGCAGGCTGGTCCCATAACGACAAATATATCATTGCCGGTTTAGATAATGGTTACGTTTCCAAATATGATGCCACCACCGGTAAGTTGCTTGAAACTACCCAAGCTCATGGTATTCACACCGAAGAAACTAACGTCGCAATCACTGATATACAATTTGCCCCAGAAGACAAGTCTTACTTCCTCACTTCATCCAAGGACAGATGTGCAGTCTTATTAGATGTCGACACCTTCAAGATTTTAAAGGTTTACAAGGCTGATGCTCCAATGAACTCAGCTGCTATTACTCCAATCAAAGATTTCGTGATTTTGGGTGGTGGTCAAGAAGCTAGAAACGTTACTACCACCGCCGAATCACAAGGTAAGTTTGAAGCCAGATTCTATCACAAGATTTTCGAAGATGAAATCGGCCGTGTCAAGGGTCATTTCGGTCCATTGAACACTGTTGCGGTTCACCCAGAAGGTACTGGTTACAGTAGTGGTGGGGAAGATGGTTTCATTAGAGTTCATTCCTTTGATAAATCTTACTTTGAATTCCTCTTTGATGCTGAAAGATCTGAAAAGGCTGCCGCAGCTGGTAATATTTAAATCGCTCATAAATTTCACAGAATAGTATTTGCATCTTCTTAGAAGTTTTCTCATCTCTTGTATACTAAATATACACATTTTATTGGACCATCCTAGTAGTTGGTGCTTTGAGTTGAGTTTCCAAAATGCGACCTTACAATGTCGCTACTACATTTCACTCGCTATGATTTGCGACTTTTTAACGGTTCCTCTGCACAGAAGCTTCGCGAGGGTTCCAGATACTTCTGGCGGCAAAAAAATCTGGAACATTCTACCAGACTTGAGTCCTTATAAATACAAACAACTTCCTCAATTTTATCAGCATTCAGTCCAAAATAAACACACAATGCTTGATTACTATCAACACCCATATAACTCTTACACTCAGCCTTTTAGTTTTGACAGCATCTTTGGTACTCCTTCCCAGGCTCAGCTCAGCGATAGACAGTTGTACGAGCTCAGAAGGAGACAAAGAGAAGCAGAAAGGCAAAGAGAGCTTCAAAGGCTATTCGAGATACAGAAGCAAAGAGAATGCGAAGATCAAAGACTCTGCGAGCAGCAAAAGCGTCGTGAGCAACAAAGGCTTTACGAACAACAAAGACGCTACCAATTAGCTAATCGTCGTGAGAGCTACGAAATACAACCTAGCACAGTCGTCGAGCAAGCCGAGAATAACGACACTTTCCAATTTCAGCTCTTTAAGAAACACGGAACTTTTAACACCTACGAGATAAAGGTGGTGAGAAGAGATGGGAAGGCATACTTGAGGATACAGTCTGCTGCTGACGATTTTGATAAAATTTACCAATTGAATGATAAGGTTCTTGACCTCTCCAACATAGATTGGAAGTCCTTCAAGAGAGAGCATGTCTTGATCATTAACATTCCGAAGCGCCAGAAATCATCTAGAGAAGAAAAGGTCCGCTCGAGAGTAGCAAAGCAGGAAAGAATAAGTAAGAAGAAAGCCCAAAAGGAAAAAAGACAATGGCAAGAAGCATTGGATCAAAGACAACAAGATCTTCTGGAAAGGTTAGTTGAAAAGGACAGAAAGGCAGAAAAGCCTAGCTTCGATGCAATTCCAAACGAATCGGCGGTTGCCTCTGACTCTGAAACTGATTCCAGAATGACTTCCGACTCTGAAAGCTCCGATTACGTATCGGTCAAAGAACAGAAGCACAGAAAGCCTTCGCTTGAAGACGTTGAGGACGAGGAATCTGTATTATACAGGAAGCTTTTGTCTTCCCCAATTCCTCGCTATATTATCGAGTAAATACTTAACAATAGACTACAGAACAATGAATGCATCAGTGATGACAAATCTACCTTGTAGTATTCACGTTCACGTGCGCACAACCTTTATCGGATCGACAGATGACTTGTGCTCTGCTAGTCACGTGACAGTGCCGCTATACAGCAATTTGCTGCCATTCTTGAAATCTTTAAAATTGATTTCATATAGATAACCGGAGTTATCCCAACACAAATATAAAACATGGCTCCAGCACTCAAGAAGGAAGAAACTGCTCTGATAAACGGGTCTGATACTCAGCAAAGCGATTTTGAAGAGGGCGGCTTCATAGTCGATGATCCTGAGTACAGAAAATCCAAGAGAACGAGAGCGAAGGCGAAGGACGTCAATTACAACGAGGACTCTCAAGATGAAGGAGAGGAGACTGAAATCAAGGTGAGGAAGACCAGAAAGACTTCTAACACCGTCTCTCCGGGTTCTAAAGCTACTAGAAACGGTAGAACGCGTCTTAAGAAAGAGGAAGAAGACGCGGCACTCGACCTGGATGAAGATGATAAGCCTCTACAATCAAGGAGGAAGGTTTCGACCACCCGAAGCACTCGTGCAAAGAGTGCTCTGACGTCAAGATCACGCGCTAGAAGGGTGAAGGATGAGGATGACGACACAGACCAAGATCAAGACTTTACGTACTCCGCACAAGATGAAGAGGAAGATGCAGAAATTGACATCGTTGAAGAAAAGCTCACAGAGAAAACTGGGGGATCATTTGAAGATGCTATTCCATTATCTGACGAAGAAGACGTTGATGCTGAGTCATTGTCAGCAAAAGCCTCTAAGGCCACTACCAAGAAGAAGGGAAGAGCTCCAAGAAAGAAAAAGGAACCAAAGGTCAAGGTCCCATACTTTACTAGAGTTACAAACAAATTGTACGAACAGCATCCTGAATTAAAAGAGGTTTTCCCATACTTGCAAGCGCTACCAAGAATCACTCCAGAGCGTTCTGCACAACCTCCAGGTATGAACATTAAGTTATTACCCTTCCAATTAGAGGGTCTAAACTGGCTCTTGAAACAAGAAGATGGCGAGTTTCAAGGAGGAATCCTTGCAGATGAGATGGGTATGGGTAAAACCATTCAAACCATTGGGCTTTTCATGTCCGACCTTAACAAGAGACCTAATTTGGTGGTGGGACCGACTGTGGCGTTGATGCAGTGGAAGAATGAAATTGAGAAACACACCGAAGAAGGCAAGTTAAAGGTTTTATTATTCCACGGAAGTAATAGAGCAAACAGCGCGAAGGAGCTCAGTAAGTACGATGTCATTTTAACGTCGTATTCGGTTCTCGAGTCAGCCTACAGAAAGGAAAACTACGGGTTCAAGCGTAAGGGAGGATTAGTCAAGGAGAAGTCAGCGCTTCATGATTTGCAATTTTACAGAGTCATTTTGGATGAAGCTCACAACATCAAAGATAGAACATCGGGGACAGCCAAGGCAGCAAATAATTTAAAGACCTACAAGAGATGGTGTCTCACCGGTACTCCATTACAAAACAGAATTGGGGAAATATATTCCTTGATCAGATACATGAAGATTGAACCATTCCACAATTACTACTGTACCAAGTGTGAATGTAAGAGCACTAATTGGAGCTTTTCTGACTGGAGACACTGTGACCACTGTGGGCACTCTCCTATGGTACACACCAACTTTTTTAACCACTTCATGCTTAAGAATATCCAAAAGTTTGGTATTCAAGGGGACGGTCTTACCAGTTTCAGACACATTAGATTGTTATTGGATAACATTATGTTGAGAAGAACAAAGACAGAGAGGGCTGATGACTTGGGGTTGCCGCCGAGAGTTGTTGAGATCAGAAAAGATAGGTTTAATGCCGAGGAGAAGGACTTGTACACATCGTTATACAGTGACTCGAAGCGTAAGTTTAACGACTATGTTGCGGAGGGTGTGGTGTTGAACAATTATGCCAACATTTTCACTTTGATCACTCGTATGAGGCAGTTGGCAGATCACCCAGATTTAGTATTGAAGAAAGTGGGAAACAACTCTATATCTGCAGATGTGGAGGGAGTCATCATATGTCAGATCTGTGATGATGAATCTGAGGAGCCAATTGAGTCCAAATGTCACCACAGGTTCTGCAGAATGTGTATCCAAGAGTACGTGGAGTCTTACGGAGGAGCATCGAATTCTTTGGAGTGTCCAGTGTGTCACATTGGGTTGTCTATTGACTTGGAGCAACCGGCCATAGAGGTGGACGAAGAGCTTTTTGCAAAAGCATCCATTGTGAACCGTATAACCCGTGGGGCGCATGGAAACCAGTGGAGATCATCGACAAAGATCGAGGCGCTCCTTGAAGAATTGTACAAGTTGAAGTCAGACAAGCACACGATCAAGTCGATTGTGTTTTCTCAGTTCACGTCCATGCTTGATCTTATTGAATTCAGATTAAAGAGGGCTGGGTTCCGAACAGTCAAGCTTCAAGGTTCCATGTCTCCACAGCAGCGTGACAAGACGATCAAGCACTTTATGGAAAACACAGAAGTCGAAGTGTTTTTGTTGTCGTTGAAGGCAGGTGGTGTTGCATTAAACTTGTGTGAGGCCTCCCAAGTGTTCCTCATGGACCCATGGTGGAACCCAAGTGTGGAGTGGCAGTCCATGGACAGAGTGCACAGAATTGGTCAAAAGAGACCGATCAGGATCACAAGATTCTGTATTGAGGACAGTATTGAGCTGAAGATTATTGAGTTGCAAGAGAAGAAGGCAAACATGATCCATGCTACCATCAACAGTGACGATGCAGCCGTCAGTAGGTTGACCCCCGACGATTTACAATTTTTGTTTATGAATTGAGGGTAAGATTGGGATAAGTAACTTTTCATAGGTTTAGTGTTTACTTTTAATGTGTTCTAATTTTGTCTATTGAGAAGACAGCTATTGTTTAATATACATTGGTTTAAACATTATTAACGTATATTGTTGCGTCGTATAACGTAGAAATGGTATCGATTACGCAGAGTGGGCACGCAACATGCACGTGAGACGGAACGTGACATCGATAAATTGTTATCTTCACGTGATCTATGACTCATCCTTTACTCTCTTTCACTTCCCCAGATAAGCGGCGAAAAAAGTAAGACTCATAGGCGCACTGAAAAATTCAGCAGCCCAAAGCAGTTAGTCACCGCCGGAACAGGCTGGCGCCGGACGCGATGCGGTGCATACAATATAAATAGCTTGCTCACCACTTTTTTTGGTGCTGTAGAAAACCTTCCTTTGTATATATAACATGTCAAACTTTTGGATCAATTACTTGGAGAATCCAACGCTATCTGTGTTACCACATGATTTCTTAAAGCCCACCAACAACGAGTCTGTTGAAGCCAAGCACACCTTTGAATCTCCCGCGGTGAGCTTTACTTTTGGCTTGACTGTTTTTGCTGCCATTATCTACAGATTGACTGGCGATGAGGACATTGTGATTGCCACCAACAACGCATCCAGCGAATTCATAATAAGATTGAACTTGACGCCTGCCTTGACTTTCGACGAGTTGTTGCACAAGGTGACCAAGGAATACGAAACCTGCGCTGCCAACGTCAACTACAAGTCCTTGAATGAGGTTGCTGAGGCGCTTCAGAAGGCACACTCCTTGGAACACCTTCCAGGGTTATTTAGATTTTCGTACGAGCACGCCACAGGTAGCCGCCAATTGGCCTCGCACGTCAAGGGATCAGTACGTGACTTGGCTGTGTTTGTGAGCGGCACCGATGTGTCGATACATTACAACTCCTTGTTGTACAGACAAGAAAGAATTGCAGTTTTGGGCGAACAATTGAACAGCTACATTCAAGCTGTTCAAAGCGACTCCTCTGTTGCAATCACCAAGGTGAACTTGATCACCGCTTCGCAAAAGGCGCACTTGCCAGACCCCACAATCGACTTGGACTGGTCTGGATTCAGAGGTGCAATCCAAGATATCTTTATGGCTAACGCTAAGGCACACCCAGAAAGACCATGTGTCATTGAAACCAAGTCTTTCTTGGACCCTACCACCAAGACCCGTACCTTTTCGTACCAGCAGATCAACCAGGCATCCAACATTGTTGGTAACTACTTGAAGGAAACCGGAGTCAAAAAGGGCGACATTGTCATGATCTACTCGTACCGAGGAGTGGACTTGATGATTGCAGTGTTGGGTATTTTGAAGGCTGGGGCCACCTTCTCCGTCATTGACCCGGCGTACCCGCCAGCCAGACAAAACATTTACCTTTCTGTAGCCAAACCAAGAGGGTTGATCATTTTGGAGAAGGCAGGCACCTTGGACCAATTGGTGCTTGACTACATCAAGGACGAGCTTGACGTTGTGTCGCAAATCCCACAATTAAAGATCAACGACGATGGGTCGTTGGAGGGTGGTGCTGTCAATGGCTCCGACGTGCTTTCTCAATACACAAAGTTCAAGGACCAACCCACTGGAGTGACTGTTGGACCCGACTCCAACCCAACCTTGTCATTCACCTCTGGATCCGAGGGTATTCCAAAGGGTGTTCTTGGCCGCCACTACTCCTTAGCATACTACTTCCCATGGATGGCCAAGCAGTTTGGCTTGTCGTCCAACGACAAGTTCACCATGTTGTCTGGAATTGCACACGACCCCGTGCAAAGAGACATGTTCACTCCCTTGTTCTTGGGAGCACAGTTGTTGATTCCTACTGCGGACGACATTGGGACCCCAGGTAAGTTGGCAGACTGGATGGCAGAGTACGGGGCCACCGTCACCCACTTGACTCCAGCCATGGGCCAAGTCTTGAGTGCCCAGGCTTCCACCCCAATCCCAACCTTGCATCACGCCTTCTTTGTCGGGGACATCTTGACCAAGAGAGACTGCTTGAGATTGCAGACTTTGGCAGAAAACGTGTACATTGTCAACATGTACGGTACCACCGAGACCCAGAGATCTGTGTCGTACTTTGAAATCAAGTCCCGTGCCGCTGACCCCAACTACTTAAGGAACTTGAAGGACGTCATGCCGGCCGGTACTGGTATGTACAATGTTCAGTTGTTGGTTGTTAACAGAAACGATAGATCACAAACGTGCGGTGTTGGAGAGGCTGGTGAGATCTATGTGAGAGCTGCGGGTTTGGCCGAAGGCTACCGTGGTTTGCCTGACATGAACAAGGAGAAGTTTGTCACCAACTGGTTTGTCGATGCTTCCGAGTGGTCTGCCAAGGACGAGGCCAGCAAGAAAGCCTCTGAAACCTGGCGTGAACACGGCTGGTTAGGCCCTAGAGACAGGTTGTACAGAACCGGGGACTTGGGACGTTACTTGCCTGACGGTAACGTTGAGTGCTGCGGTAGAGCCGACGACCAAGTCAAGATCAGAGGGTTCAGAATCGAGTTGGGTGAAATCGACACCCACATGTCGCAACATCCTTTGGTCAGAGAAAACACTACTTTGGTCAGAAAGGACCACAACGACGAGCCAACCTTGATTTCCTTCATTGTGGCCAAGGGTGTCGAAGAATTGAAGCAGTTCACCTCTACTGTCGACGATTCCGTCAAGGACCCTGTAGTCAAGGGTCTTGTTCAATACAGAGACTTGATCAAGGACATCAAGGCATACTTGAAGAAGAGATTAGCATCCTACGCCATTCCTACTATCATTGTTCCAATGCCTACCTTGCCATTGAACCCCAACGGTAAGGTTGACAAGCCAAAGTTGCCGTTCCCAACAACCGAGCAATTGTCTTTGGTTTCCTCCTTGGTGGCACAAGACGCACCAGAGGAAGAAGACTTGACTCCTTTGGAAGCACAAGTCAGAGACTTGTGGTTTGACGTCTTGCCTCAAAGACCAGCCACCATTTCCAAGTCCGACTCTTTCTTCGACTTGGGTGGTCACTCCATTTTGGGTACCAGAATGATCTTTGAATTGAGAAAGAGGTTGGGTGTGGACATTCCTTTGGGTGTTATCTTCAAGCACCCTACTGTCGAGGGATTTGCCAAGGAAGTTGAGAGATACCAGACTGGTGCCTCTGCTGTTGGAGGTGGTGCTGGTTCTGGCACTGTTTCCGAGTACGCCAAGGACGCTGCTGAGTTGACCAAGTGCGCATTGCACTCCAAGTACCCATCGTTGGACAAGTTGGACGCGTCCGAGACCATCAACGTGTTTGTGACCGGTGTCACTGGGTTCCTCGGGGCATTTATTATCCGCGACTTGTTGGTTTCCCGTAAGTCACAATCCTTCAAGATCTACGCTCACGTCAGAGCATCCACCAAGGAAGCAGGATTGGAAAGAATTCGCAGGGCTGGGTTGACCTACGGTATCTGGCAAGATGCTTGGGCCGAGAAGATTGAGGTTGTGTTGGGAGACTTGTCGAAGGAGCAGTTTGGAATGAGCAACTCTGAGTGGAGTGCCTTGGCTGATACTGTTGATGTTATCATCCACAATGGTGCCTTGGTGCACTGGATCTACCCTTACTCCAAGTTGAGAGATGCCAACGTCATTGGTACCATCAACGTGTTGAACTTGTGTGGTACGGGTAAGGCCAAGTACTTTTCGTTTGTTTCCTCGACCTCTGCCATCGACACTCCATACTTTTTCAACTTGTCTGACAAGTTGGTTGCCGAGGGTAAGGCTGGTATTCCGGAGTCGGACGACTTGCAGGGATCCGCGCAAGGATTGGGCACCGGATACGGCCAGTCCAAGTGGGCTGCCGAGTACATCATCAGACAGGCTGGTACCAGAGGGTTGAGAGGATGCATCACCAGACCAGGGTATGTGACTGGGTTCAGCGAAACCGGTGCGTCCAACACTGACGACTTTTTGTTGAGAATGTTGAAGGGAAGTGCCGAGGTGGGTGCATTCCCAGCCATCCACAACAACGTCAACATGGTTCCTGTGGACCATGTTGCACGCGTTGTTGTAGCAACGGCCTTCAACCCTCCATCGCACTCCGAGTTGGCCGTCGCCCAAGTGACTGGACACCCAAGAATCGTATTCACAGACTTTTTGGATACTCTTAACGACTACGGTTACAAGGTGGCACGTGAAGAGTACCCACAATGGAAACAGCTGTTGGAAAAATACGTTGCCAACGCAAACAACAAAGAGTCGGCATTGTTCCCATTGTTGCATTACGTTTTGGACAACTTGCCCGAAGATACAAAGGCACCTGAGTTGGACGATGTGAATGCCGCCAAGTCGTTACGTGCTGATGCTGCGTGGACAGGCCATGACGTCAGTGCCGGAAAGGGTGTCGATGCTAAGCAGATGTCCATCTACATCAGTTACCTCATTAAGACTGGCTTCTTGGACGCTCCTACCCACACTGCCAAGAAGCAATTACCTCAAATCCACTTGAGTGACGAAACTTTAAGATTGATCAGCAGTGGTGCTAGTGCTCGTACCTCTGCTGCAAACTAGATATGACTTTATAGAGAATGAGATTCATTTCAAGATTGTGTATTAGAGACAAGCAGTATAGGTACAGATTATCCAAGCAGGTATAGAGTATCATATTATTCAAGTACTTGTGAGCATCAGATTCATGGAGTATTAGAGATTTCAATTCAAGCACTGTTGAGAATGACATAAATCAGTATAGCGAAGTTGTAGAGGTTGCGTGGTATCTACAAGAGGTGTAGAGAAAGATGAGTTGTAGAGAAAGATGAGTTGTAGAGAAAGATGAGTTGTAGAGAAAGATGAGTTGTAGAGAAAGATGAGTTGTAGAGAAAGATGAGTTGTAGAGAAAGATGAGTTGTAGAGAAAGATGGGTTGTAGAGAGAAAGAGAAAACTGAGCAATTGCAATTGTAAGGTATACGGTGTTTGCAGAATTCAGTAACTGTGTTGAGTATGCAAGAGTTGTACAAAAGTTGTAGTAATATCAGTTTACAGAAAGCGTATGAATGCAAGCACTGGGTGCTATAATCTAGCCTTCCCTGATAAATGCTCGCATACGAGTAGTCCTGTAGTACGAGTTTTGCTGGCTAGAACGGTCCTAATGATTACGAACCATTTTTTGGAGCATATGGTGATTACGACTGTTGGTTAGGGACAATGCTATAGGGTATGTGCTCGCTTGCACTAGCTCGGATGGGTGCAACCGATAGCTGCGGCTCGGGTGCGGCAAGCGGCTGAAAGGGGATCCAGCCGTAATCCGGTCGCCCTGAGCACAGCTCTAGATTCTGACTCTGAATTTGGACGCAGTAAGCGCAATGCCTTTAGGTCGGGGTAGTACATTCGCCGTTGAGGTTCTACGGAAGAAGGTGGGAGCGCCCTTGGTCATTCAAAGTTCGTATGGTAGCCAGGGACTGCTTGCAGACTCGGATCGGTCACCTCAAGCGGATGATCCCGCCCATAGAGCATAGTAACCCAGAACGAAAAAGCAGGGAGTGCCCACATGCGGGTATCCATGAAGCGTACATATCGGCCATATCGGTGACTTTGCGGCCAAAAGCCGTCTAGCTCATCGCCAGCCCTTGGCCGCGGCCAAGCGAAATTACGGGGGGGGGGGGCGGTGGGAACGCCAGGCGGAACTTGTGTTTGAGCAAGAAGCACCGCCGAGGCCCATCGATTCGACCGGAAAGAGAAGTCGGGATAAGTCCGAGGTGTAGTAGCCCATGGCATTTCAAAAGCTAAATTAATTATCGATTCACGAGCCAGCTGTATGTAGGAAGGTCGAAGAGCACGTCGTTACAGCTTTTGAGATACGATCAGATATTTTGTTGCACACGTAACCGTACGTGAGTTGGCAATATGTACATGCGTCCCCCACGCACCCAGCAGCAGCAGCAGCAGCAGGACTGCCTTCCCCCAAAGAGTTTTGCAGACATTAGCGAGTCAAACCATAAATTCCTGTTTGAGCATTGCAAGTCCACATGAGTGTCAAGTCGGCACCCTAATCAGCACAAGGGGCTACTGTGAAAGTGCACGCATTGTAATAGCAAACAATCAAATTACCCCTTGAAACGCAGATGCAACCAATGAAAAGGAAGCTTCTGGATATGAACTTTCAGCCAATTCCCCAGTCAGGTAGCCATGCACCACTCCCAGCGATGCCTGTGATGCAATCCCCCAATTCCTTCATAGGAAAGCGTTACGAGCCAAGGGCCTCCTCCGCCCTGATACGGTCAGTATTATTGTAATTAGGGACGCCTGTGTGCAGGACCGCGCGCAAAGGTAAATAGTCTCACATTCAAATCTGCAGGTCATGGCACACCTTGTCAACCTAAAAAACTAATTCACAAATCATTGGCATCAATGGAGGAGTTACGTTCCCCTGAGTCGGGCATGGGGAAGTTCCTGGAGTATAAAAATGTGCTGCGGGACAAGCCTCACATGTATTTATATGATCCCGACGACCACCTTCGGAGCAGTGATGAAGAATTATTTGACAGTCACCACCACAACCACCTAGAGCACGAACAGGAAGATCCGGTCCACAAAAGCACCACCTCTTTTACCCACAGTTCCACTTCTTTACCGATTATTGATATTTCATCACCCACCCAGGATCTGGCAGACAGTCAAGTATTGGACGAGTCCTTTGACGACACTGGCCTTAACATGATCTCACACCACAGCCTGCAGCAGCAGCAGCAGCACCCGTCTCAGATGGGGTCCGGTGTCTTGATGGCGAATGCCATGTTCAACAACACCACAGGCAACCTTCCTTCTACCGCAAGCAACTCGTACACAACCTCGAACTACAACCTCCAGGCGGCGAGTCCGAGCAACAATCTATTTTTGAGAAAGCGCCCGGCCCACGAGAGAAAGCCCAGCTACCACGACAAGGGCATCAGCATGTTGATCACGTCGCCCAAGACACCCATACGAGGAGGGTCCAGTTCAGGTAACGGCAAGGCCAGAACCACGATCACGTCGCCCATCAAGCTATTCCCCGGCTTGTCGTCTGCATCTGCCACGGGCGGCAACAACGGCAATGGCAGTGGCAACAACGGCAACGACTCTGGCTCCAGCTCAATTGTGCACTCGAATGCCGGCTCGAGCGTCAACCTCAATGGAAAGTCGTATGTGGTGACGAGCAGCGAGGTGGACACCAAGAGGTTGGTGGACCAGTTTTACAAATCGATGAATGAACTGAATGTCAGCCGGTTGCCGAGCCAGGTGGACCTCACCCAGCTCGTGGGCAACACGTCGACGTTGGACGCGATAACTCCGCAGGCTGAAAAGTCGTTCAAGTTGGACGAATCCGACCCTCTTGCGGAGGACGACGTCAAGCTTAAGCGGGACTTGACCGAGGAGGAGTTTTACAAACTCGTGGACGCCGGAGGACTCAACAACCACAACCTTGGCAAGTTTGCCGACGACGACGAGCTCATCAACTACGTGCTAAACATCGACTCCATCGCAGAGGACATGAGAAACAACTACCAGAGTGCAGAAGAAGACTACCGCGTGGCCAACATGCAAATGTTGAGCCAAATGATGGAGTCGCTAGGGACCAATTTGCAGTACCGCAAGGAAATCACCAAGAAATCAGCCGCTCCGGCATTCCGTAAATCTACAAACTCGCAAGATTTCTTGTCGATACTCGAGCTAGATCGATTGTCACGGTACTTGAAACAAGTGTACACGGAAACAGATAAGCTCCGGGAGGACTTAAATAATAACAGGGAAACAATCAAAGTCAAGTATAGGTCCGAAATCAACGACAATGCGTCGAGGCTCAACGACTTGTTGCGGGATTTGGATGTTTTGGACCTGAGACTAAATCAGGTCAAAAGCAGGATCAATGACGACAAAGGAATTATGTCGAATGATATAATTGAGAAAATAGAATTATTGGAGTACATTGAAACAAAGTTCCAGGAACACTCCAAGCAAGTCAAGAACAGGCGCTTCAAGCAGTTGAACATAATGTTGGGTATAATAGTGATAGTATTGAGTATATATTTTGGGTTAAGGTAAAGAAACAGCACACACACGCTCTGTGCCAGAGTCGACAAGTCCGGCTTTGTAATACAAGTGAACTTTTTAGCTCTCTCGTGTATTTGTACATATAAAATTATGCACTACGGGAAGTTGCGTGATGGTTTGACTCCGAAGGACAAGAGGCCCAAAAGTTCCCCACGTTTTGCCCTTTTTTTCCTCATGCTGATCACACTTTCTCGGACATCGCTATGGACACACCTCCTATTCACACCTCTCGTGATCACCTCTCACCCACTAGCTTCTCTGTACAACGGTCTTTTTTTGTTGTTATTTTGTCTTCACCGTTGGGTTTATACAGGAAACGGTTTCCTTTTTCCGATGTACATGATTACTCCGTTTCTTTTTTTTCGTTCCTTCTTTCTTTTTTGTTTGAATCTTCTCCCAGTCAACACATTGTCGAGGTCTAGTCCGGCCCTTGAAAGACTGCAAACGTCTCGCTGTTTGGGGTTCGACAAATCGAGTAACCGATATTTTCGGTAGCAAACCTAAAACATCTTGATACGGTTTACTTGTACAACGATTTGTCCGAAGTAGCAACTGAAGGTGTGCGTATGTGAAATGTGACTATTCCTAACGCAACACTTTGCTCACCGCCATCCCACCCTCCTCTACGACAACCCTTCCACAACGGCCTCCCTCCGGCTTCTCTGCTCCCTCTTTCCTTATTTCGCCTCCTCCGCCTCTACAATACCCTGCATTTTTCCCCTTCTCCTCTATCTCTTCTTCCTGACACTCCCTATCTCTAGATAAGTTAAAGCAAAAAAAAAAAATTCAACGCCACATTAAAAAAAAATAAAAAAAAAGAGAGAGAAGCATTTTTTTTCTTTTTAAGAAGTTAAAAAAAATAGCTAGTTACATATACCGTGGAAGAAATAATTTAGAGGAAGAAAGGATATTTGAAAGAGTTACCAACCGGTTTTTTTTCAAAAAAATTATAGTTATATCTTGATTATTGTTTTCACGGAGATCCACCCATTTTTTTTTTGAACAACAGCGTTTTCCACGCCACCACATGTCACTTGTATTATAAAAAAGTTATCCCTAATAGAGACCAATAGAGAGAAGAGATATGACGGAAATAATAACATTAAGCAACGAGAAGATCGACGTCGGCCAGGTGAGGCATAGCCGTACCTTGGAATTCACCAGGTTTGTTGATTTGATCAGTAACTTGTTTGAAAGAGGCAATAAGGAGTCAGACACTAATTATCCGATCATCATAATTTTGTCGGAGCTCACGAGTCCCCAAGGGGAGTTGGACCGTTTGTCGCTCCTGGACAAGGCGTTGCTCTTGAAGTACCATTTCACGCACCTTAACATCATAATTGTTGACCGCAAGGACCTCGAGCCAAGCGTGATAACGAGGTTGAACGCGGCCACGGAAAAGATAACCTACTTGATCACCAATAGAATATCCAGAGTCGAAACATGGACAGGAACCTCTCCCGAGAACCTCCAGGACTCTTATGCACAGTGCGACTACTTGATCCAATCGATTCCCACCATGTCGGGCGTCTTGAATAGCTCAACAAACATGTCCGCAGCGACCATTGCCAAGCTCGTGCACTTGAAGGACTTGGTGCAGCAGGAAATCGACTTCAAGACCTTGTTGAAGGACCACACAGCAGCGCATTTCTCCAAGTTGTGCCACTTGGTGGGCCACTGGTCGTTCCCCGCCCACGAGTTGTCCAACGACGACTTGGTCTACTGTGTTTACATTATGATCCAGTTTGCCCTCAAGCAAGTGTCGAAAAATTACAAAGCAAGTGACTTGAAGTTCCCCTCATCCAACGAGTTGTTTGGCATGATCTTTGCCGTAAGGGACAGCTACAAGAGCGGAAACCCGTTCCACAACTTCAGACACGCGGTTGATGTCTTGCATGCATGCTTCCACTTTTTGATCAAGTTGCAGTGCTTGCCACCCTTTGTCCAGTTGGAGTCTGACCCTGACGCAGACGAGTTGTTGTACCTCAACGACGCAACGTTGGCCAGCAAGCACCAGGAGTTGGTCGAGTCCAAAGAAACCCACCCGAACCACGAAGATCACGCCCACTGCTCGTCGGCTGCTCCGCATTTGAACCAGCTCCAAACTTTGGGCTTGTTGATTGCGGCCTTGGGCCACGACGTTGGCCACCCTGGCGTAACCAACGCCTTCATGATCAAGTACAACGCCCCAACTTCCGTCACCTACAACGAGCGCTCGGTCTTGGAGCTGTTCCACACCTCTGTCTTTATCAACAAGATCTTGGTGGTGAACTGGCCCTCCCTTTTGACAGTCTTCACCGAAGAAAACTCGGGGTTGCTGTTGAAGGATTTGGTCATTTCAAGCATCTTGGCTACCGACATGGCCGAGCACTTTGAATACTTGAACAAATTGAGCATTTTAAAGGAATACAGAGAAGAGTCCTCCAAAGTCAAACTTTTATCTTCTTTGCTCATCAAGTGTGCAGACATCTCCAACGTGACCAGACCACTTCGTGTCTCGTCTCAATGGGCCTTTGTCTTGGCCCGTGAGTTCGACGAGGTGAGTTTGCTCGAACAAAAGATAACCCTGCACTCTACCAAAGAAAACACTCAAGGAGAATTGCTTTACGGCCATGTCCCTACGGATTTGAATAGTATATTAGAAAAAAATCCAAACTTGCACAAGGGTCAAATCTTCTTCATCAACACCTTCGCTGAAAAGTTGTTTGATAACGTTGCGGAGTTGTTGCCTGAATTGCAGTTCACATGCAACATCATCAAGAGAAACAAGCAATTTTGGTTGAAGAGATAGAATTATGACATTCTTGTTTTGTATATGTACGTTAATATAGATTATAAATAGAAGATAAGCGAGATTTAGCCTCTCCATTATGTACCCCTGTTAGCGGATGCTCGGATGTGTTCGCACGCCGGTTTGTAGAGCTGATCGTGGCAGCCGTATCTGCACAGACACACCATGAAGCACCAGATCGCAATGTATTTGTTAATTTCAGTATAAGCAATGTCTTCAGTATAAGCAATATCATTAGGATAACCAATTCTTCAGTATAACCAATATCTTCACAAGCTATTTTCAGTATAGGCAATTTTTTAGGACAGCATTTTTCACCTACATTATTTTTCCACCTCACTAACATGTACATGCAAGGTTGAAGGATGTAAGTTTTAACATGTCGCCGGAGCGTTGCAGCAATAGAGCATCTGCATCCCACTGTAGATGGACGCACCCTACGAATTCTAGCTTACTTTTGGCTGCATTCTTGGTTGCACTGTCGTGTTACAAAGCGGTCCTCCTGGTACTTGCGCACAGTTTGCCCTGCAGAGCCCTAGAGTCCTGCAGAGCCCTAGGGGAAAGCCGGCTGCAACAGCGCAAAAAGCTCATCTCAAAGTCAAGAGACATGTCGTCCCTCCAGCTCACGTGTGGGCCACCAAATTTACTTGTTTTTTAGTGGGAGAGTCGACACTGAACGTGGTATATGACTCTTTCGCTTGGTCTTACCCGTCTCGCGAGTGCTCAAGGCTCGCCATGGGAGCCCACCACAAAGTCACGGTGAAAGTCTGCAACAAAGCACGCATTTCTCACCACTGCGTTCCAGCGAGAGCGGACACTACTCTAGTGGCCAATAGCGGTCGAATACTCTCTCAAACACGTAAAAATCAGCACTCTCGCAGCGAGATTTGAACGCAGGTGCTTCCCGTAACGTAATGACCCGAACAGCAGCCAGGTTGGCGAGCTCTCCCACGGTGTATGGGATAGGCGTCCTGCACACACCGCCAGCTTGGCTTAATTCATCTCATCGAATGTCGCCCCTGTTCGAAAAATTCTCATCGCGACAGCCAACGACAAATTCAAAAATCTGCCAAAAGATCCAAGGGCAAAAAAAAAAAAGTCCCATCCATCAAAAGTTATATGTCAAAGTAGGGAATACACGAACTTTCCTTTATTTTCTACAAGAACACTTGCACTATAACTTTGTATTCAACATCAGGCTTTATTGACGCTATGGATTCATCAATTCAATCTCCGAATCCGTACGGTATGGATAGACCTATTGTATTGTCACCACCACCTTTGGAACAACAGCAGCAGGGCCAACAATTTGGGTTGTTGAACAATCCATTTCCACTGCAGAACGGAGCCAACCAAGGTGTTGGTGTTGGCGCTGGGGTTCGTGGACACGTTTCTTTGGGTCACGCCGAAAGGCAGCAGAGCGTTGGATACAACTTGCAGCATGAGTTTGAGACTCTTACCGCGGACTTGGATTTGGACTTGGTCAAGAGGCAGTCGATGGATGCGTCGGCCCACAAGGACGCTGCCGGCTCGAAAGTCGATGTGAACGACCGCACCATTGGTGGCGCTGGTGCCTCTGCCTCTGCCGGGCCCGGCGCTTCTGCCACTACCGCCGGAATGTCTGCTCCAAGCTTGCTCACCCCGTCGGCTTCCAAGTTTAGCCACTTCTCAAGCGAACTACTTGGCTCGGGTATCGGTGGCGCCTCCTCCTTATTGCCTTCTGCTTCCGATTCGTCAAGTAACTTTGCCAACTTTTTGGGCAACAAGACCGCTTCTTTCCTTCCTTCCTTGAACTCGGTCCCAAGCAGACCACAGTCCGTCAATGACTTCTCTTCCATCTTCAACCGCCAGCAGCAACCTCAACCACAGCAGTTGCAGCAGAACCCTGCAAACTTTTTCCAGGAGTTGTTGGTTTTCTCAAACTGGATTGAAAACTTGAACCCTCAAGACACCATCACTATGATAGACTACTTGTGCAACAACTTACCTTTGGACATTTTGCTTGCTTTCAAGTCTAAGTTAGAGGGTCACTTGTCGACCCACCACAACAAACTTCAACAACAGCAACAGCAACAGCAACTGTCCTCTCAGTACATGTCGCCCTACAACTCTCACCTTGACTTGTATTCCGACATGGAAAACTTGAACTTGAACAAGGCCCAGCAACAGCAGCAACAGCAACAGCAACAACCTCAGTTGCACCAACCCAAGCCAAAGGCTGGCATGTTCAGAAACAATGCTAACCAGTACTTGTTTGTTGACTCAAAGACCCAGAGACCAAAGTCTGCGGAACCAAACTTGAACAATTCGGTCAGCAGCAACAGATACAACCAATCCGCACTCCACCAACAGCAGCAGCACCAACAACTGTTTGAGAGAGCAAGATCCCCAACCTCTCACTTGTACGAGAAAACCAACTTTTTGCAGTTGGCCGCTGCAAACTCCAACTCTCCTTCCATCCACCAGCAATACTACAGTACAGGTAATACTGTTGCCGGTGGTTCCAACCAACACCAATCCAACAACCAACACCAACACCATCATCACCAACAGCAGCAACACCAACAGCAGCAGCAACAACAACACCAACAGCAGCCACTTCAACAGCAGCAGCAACAGCAGCAACAAGCACAGGGCAACGAGCCTTTGGACTTGACTTCTCACACTGCATTGAAGTTGGGAGCTTTGACCACCATCAACTCGCGCGTTGCCTTGGACTCCAACAGAAAGCATCCTCACTCCAACCAGAATGTACTTGGCGCAGGCAACGGAGGTAACGGCAATAGACTTGCTGCTACCTATGAAGACAGTATCAATAGAGCCGGAAACTCTTCGTCCGTCCCTCTTCCAAGAAATGCTGCTCTCTTGAACAATCCAAAGTCTCCAAACGCTCAACTCAAGTACAAGAAGTTGGGAGGTCTTGGAGGGTCTCCAGAAGGTCTGAAGAACGGCTCCAACGATATTTTGGGCGGGTTGAACAATATGCATTCGTCCAACTCCAGCTCAACCTCGCTTTCTTCCTCTTCAAACTCCTCTATGCCTGCTGACGTGAGCAACATTGATGTTCTCAGCAACATTCCTGCTTGGTTGAAGTTGTTACGCTTACACAAGTACACCGAGTGTCTCAAGGATATCCCATGGAGAGAGTTGGTTGAGTTGGACAACGAAGAGTTGGAGGCCAGAGGCGTCATTGCTCTTGGTGCTAGAAGAAAATTATTAAAGGCATTCCTGGTGGTGAAGAAGAATTTGGACATTTAACTGCAGTAGAACTGCATTTAGGTGCTATTATTTGACATAATAGATTTTTCTTCTCCCTGTATAGATAGTAAATATATTCCCCACTAGTAGGGTGTAGACAAGTCGCTCACGGCATGTAGGTGAGTGGCCCAGGAGCGGAATTCCTCAGGGTGTGTGTGCATGGCCGGCTTGTTACGTAGAAAAGCATTTCTGTTTTCGGATTCCACTCTTTATTCCGTTGGAAATGCGATGAGTGGTTTTCTGACATCTTATTCCGCCCTACACCTCACACGGCTGTATCACCTGGGGTATGCGCTGAGTTCCAGACTGATCTACTTTAGGGGGAATAGCAACTGCAAATACGTGTTGTACAAACACATACGGCTCGCGTGCTTTGCTATGTTCTCGTTATGGATGGTTGCTGTTTGAAGTGGCGGTGCATATACGGATTGCGCCGATCTAACGAGACCGTAGCTCAGCATGAGTGATTCTGAAATAGTCTTTTACATATCAGCATATTGTCCAGCAATTTTGCCAGCATGTCGGGGAGCAGTGATACAAGACTAGTAAGCAGCTTATGCATCACTCCAGATCAAAGAGAAGATCGCGGTGGGGGTAGATCAGTTGCGTAGTCGCAGAGATCACGCATTTGCGGAGATTGCCTAGTTGGTGCTAGGAGGAGAGAAATGGCAATGCTACGATAACTGCCACTACGTGACTACTGTGGCTGCTGAGCTACTGTCCCTGGTATTGCTTTAAGCTAAAATCAAAGGTGAGATCAGATATCTACTCCGGAGATTAAAAAAATGAATCATTAATTATATCCTAACCGTCTCAAACTATAACACAGCAAGAGTTTGTTTTCTTAGCTTGCTTGTAAAACATTCTGGAAGAACTGGACAAGGCTTCAGACTTGTCGACCAAGGAATCCAACTTTTCACCTCTTTGTAACACGGACTCGATCGTCTTGTGCAACACAATCTTGGTTTCATCCAATTCGGCTTGCACTCTCATGATGGAATCTGCTTGTGATGGGTCTTGGTACTTGGCCAAGTATGTCTCTAACTGTTGGTAACGTAAGTTTTCGGTAGTGGCTGAAATGGACTTCCACTCGGTAGGTGGGTGCAGGGCCAAGTACTCTTCTAAGATCTTGTTGATCAACGAATATGCTGGTCTAACTGGGTACTCCTTGTCGGTGATAATAACACAGGCCAATCCTTCTGATCTCGAATATGTGTGGCCGACATAGTTTCCTTCTTCGATACTCTGTCTTTGGCCTGCTGGCGTTCTTTGTGAAACCGTTTCAGAAAAGAAAGTCATGAATTGTGCCACCCCACTTCTCTGGAAGAACGAGAACTCAGACAAATCGCTCGCAGATGTAAGCTCGATCGTCTTATCCCCTGAGTTTCTTAAAATACCAATATAATAGATCTTCATCCTTGTATTTGCCCCTAATTAAAGAAAAAAAGAGTGGTCGTTGCTATCTTTTTTTTCCTTGGTTTCACGAAAACATTATACGGGTGTTTGTAAAAAAAAAAAAAGAAAAAAAGAAAATCAAAATATTACCAGATAAAGGCAGAGAGAGAGACACTCAAGCCCTGGAAATACACAACATGCCATGTCACAACCACCATCGACGTTAAAGGTGGTGATCCTAGGAGATCTGGGGGTTGGCAAGACTTGTCTTCGGACACAATATGTTCATCATGTGTTCACCAATGCGTACAAGGTCACAATTGGAGGCGATTATTTGACCACAGCAGTCGAGATTCCACATCAGCAGATCCCAGAGCAAGAAGACGTCGAGATCGATCCACAGAACATGTTGGTTAATCTACAGATATGGGACACAGCGGGTCAGGAGCGGTTTAATTCCATTTCCCAGGCCTTCTACCGTGGAGCTGACGTTTGTGTTCTCGTCTACGACGTCACCAACTACGAGTCTGTTTTGAGCATACCGGACTGGTTTTCGAGATTTATGGAGCACTGCCATGTTTCCAACCCGGGAGTGATAATAGTGGGCAACAAGATAGATAAAAAGCAGGATAGATGTGTGGAATTGCATGAGATTCGTGAGGTGGTAACGAGAAACCTAAACCGGACATGGAATCTCGATGATTATATATTAGACTGGCAAACGGACTTGCTCGAGATTAGTTCCAAGAATTTAGAATTGGTTGACGGGTTGTTCAACCGAGTCGCCAGGTTGGGCGTTGTTTCCGAGGGCGCTCCGGTCAGACTGATCCAAGGCTTTGACGGCATAGATTTGAGTGAAGGTGTGTCTCTGAGTGGATGTGCCTGTTAGGTTAAGACAAGAGTCAGTATCATCCAGGAGGACCAAATGAACATTCTTCTGGGCCAAATAGGGGTGATATCCAACTGAAATGTGCAGACATCTTAGACCTAATCAGCACTTTGGAGATCAACTTGACTTCATCTACCACGAACTTGTTCTTGACCACTGGTTCTTGATCACTGGTTTTCAAGTAGACCATCTTTGATTACTGGTCCAGGCATTATTTGAACCACTATTTTTTGCCACGCAAAGGTACGGCAGCTTGGCCACATTTGTCCTAAACACTCATTAGATCTGGTATCGCTTCTTCGAGCCGCTAAACACCGTGCGTTTGCCACTGGTGATAGACCCATCTATGTGCTTGACTTTCCTATCGTGCCTGACACTAGTATCCCTCAATTCAACCACATGATCCATATTTCCGTCCATTACTCCAGCATATTAACTCGTCTTCCTCGTTCCTCATTGTATTCACTTCTACTAATACCAATTAATGTTTCAATTGATTAATATATACAAGTTCTAATTTTTTCAAGCAGTAGTTTCAGTGGCAGCCTCAGTAGCAGCTTCACCTTCACCGGAAGCTGGGGCGCCATCGTCTTGGTCCTCGTACAATTCGTCCTTGTAGTGTTCAGGATGTTCTCTGAAGCAGTTTCTCATGTTTTCAAACTTCTTGATACAGTCAATACCCTTTGGTTCGGTTTCAGAGTAGACGAAACACGAGAAGGCTTCCTTGAATTCTTCACCACATGGACCGTAGGCCATGCCTCCCAAACATGGGCAGTCCCAGTTGATTTCACCGGTTTCTGGGTTGTATGCAGCAGCTTGGTGGTCACCTTCTTCTTCTGTTTCAGCTGATTCTTCATTTTCTTGTTCCTTTGGCTCTTCTTCTTGTGCTTGCTCTTTTTCAGCAACTGCCTCGCCGACAGCAGCGCCAATTTCTATAGCGGTTTCTTCCTCTTCCTTTTCTTCCTCTTCTTCTTCGGCTTCTTCTTCGGCTTCTTCTTCGGCTTCGGCTTCTTCTTCTTCGTCCTCATCATCGCCTTCATCTTCTTCCGCAGCCTTGGAGTCAAGAGTGACCTTGTAGATCTTGATTTCCTCAACAGGTGGGTCCTTTCTAAGAGCAAGAGAGACAACGGTTAATGGCACAACAGCAGCAGCAACCATCAAAAAGGCGTTGGAGCTACCCCCATGGTTGGATCTGTTGGTGAAAGTTCTTCTTGCAATCCTAGGAGCTTGACGGAACTGACGTGGAGCTCTGGCAAAGGTTCTAAACATGTCGATGTGTTGGGAGAAATTTGTAATCAGTGAATTTTCTGGAAGATTTTTTTCAGTGTGTTTGCTCGCTATCGCTGATTGACAGGCCGTTGAGATACGGATTTACGAGAGATGTGCGGTTTGTAGGCCCAAAGGTCGGTAGATCTGTGTGCTGTGTGGGTGGGTGCACTGGTGGCGTACCGGTGAAGCGATTGCCAGAAGCTTTGCGAGTTCCGTCCTGCGCTCGTCACCATCTGGGTTCTGCCCAAGAGGTACTCTACTACTGGACAACCAAAGGCATCGCCCAAGATGCGTCCATTGATTCATAAGGCCGAAGCTATGCTGGGTTGACTGCAATCTCAGCAGTCTCTAATACATTCCATCCGGATAAGTGCTCGTTACGTCGTGTATGTGTGTGCTCTAGTACTATGTACATATCCCCATCATTTCCAGTTTCTGACATCCTTTGACAAATCAACCTCAGTGCAAGGCTCTTGGATAGGCTCCACGTACTGGCTACCGTATGCAATCGATGCAAATACCACCAAGATGGAGAATACCCCAATCTTTCTCATGTACTTTAATGTATTCTTGGACAAATCCGTCTTCTCGTCTGCAATGGTATCGACGACCTTTTTCACCTCTAGTAATTTTCCTTTGACCGAATAGCTTCTCGTATAGACTAATGGCCTGTGAATGGCCATTCGATTTGCCTGCCTGGTTACTCTACTGATCATAATGAATGTGTTGTGTGGCTGCTATATTTTTTTTAGTGAGAAACCATTCGACTTTTTTTCACCCAAGTGATGGTAATTCTTGTAGACGGACAGGGTTGAATCCCTGTTCCAGGTTAGAGGAAACCCAGAGAATATTTTCATGCAGATAGCACCAAAGTCTCTTGCCGGACCCAAACTGAATCCTGTGGAGTGGGAAGCTTTTAGTGGGGTGGAACTTGCCGGTGCTAGCCTGAAATAATATGGAGTGTTGGTTGCAAAATTCCCCCACCACGTCCTTGAACGACGTCAACAACTGGTATTCTGGGATTCCATCTACATTGACGGCTTCCAGGCGGCCCTTTCTTAGGAACCGTTGAATTTGCTCTACGCTTGGTTGCGTTGTGCCGTACAAAGATGGAAGGTCGAACTTGTGGCCCTCCAAAAAACAGATTGCAGCACTGAAGTACCAGTTAACTAGTCTGTGAATTAAAGGTGCATGCAATTTTATCTGTGCAACCTTGGCCCTCCAGTATGTATCTGCATCCGTGACGTACTTTCTGACCTGGTCATGGTCCAAACTCATCAACCTGATCATCCACGGGTTCCAAATCTCAAATTGGAAAACAAGAGCAGTCTCGTCGTCGTTAAACACTCCTAGTTCAAATATGTACAAAACTAGGTCTAGATCGTCCTTACTCAACGCCAAGGATTTCAAAACTGAGGTTTTGAAAGTGCTGGTAATGCTGTCTGTCGAGCTCGTGCCTAGAAATTGTTTGAACACTTTAACCCAGACAGTAAAAAGCTGCTCCAACTCATGTTCCCTGCCACTATCTAGAAACCAAAGTGAACTAGGATTCTGATAATCCACGTATGCAAAATATTCTTGGAAAATGCCCTCAAGAATGCCTCGGAAGTCACCAGCCTCATGAGGACTTAGTATTAAGATGTAGTCTATTAAGTAGGTGATGTCTTTCTTTTTGCCTACCTTCCACTCATAGCTTTCAAAGTAGGGAATGATAATGTCTTTTGAGATCTTATCTTTCACGAGATCGCTGTTGTGGAAAATGCCTGATTCCAACCAGAACTCAAGAATGTCAAGTGCATTTGAGTTGTGTACCTCGTTGAGCTCCTGCGAGTTGAGAAGCTGCGTATAGTGCTCCTCAAAATTTGCATACATGAGGGAGTCAAAATGATCGATCCCAATTTCGTTAAACTCAAGTTGTTTGTAGAGACTGCTCCATTCGAGTAGCTTATTTGTCAAGGGCGTGGACAGTTTGCTTTCAAAGTATTTTGCGCAAAGTTCGTGGGCCTCGGAACGTATTGTGCTGCAGAATATAGAAGGGGTGCCCGGAAATTCTTTAAATCTTTTTAGCTCTTCCAATATGTTGGACTCCAGCTTCAATAGGGAGAGAAGGGATGTTGCTGATTCTAGCTGTGCTGTATCTTGCTCAAGTTTCAGCTCGCATTGCTGGATCTCGTAAGCGGTAAATTGTTCTCTCTTCTTCAATTCAGATACCTTGCTATCCAAATCAGTTAAATTCTCATAAGCTGCAAGCAATTCCGCTTCGTCAGTACTTTTATCATTGATTTCCTTGTATATTCTTGGTACTTGAACGTCGTTGGCTTCCAACAGCGAAATCACCTCAAAGAGCAGAATCTTTGGCTTTCGTATCAAAACATCGTCGTCACTTGATTCATCCACTTCCATCTCGTTTGACTCGTCTATCTTTTCGTTGACTCCACCCACACCAATCCCTTGTGGCCTCAATTTGGTTTCTATTGGGTTCACGATCCCGCTGTTGTCTCTACCAAGACCGGTTCCTTCTTTGTATCCCATTTTAAACATGAGCTGCGCACCAATCCCATACTTCAGCACGTTGGAGGATGCTACAGGAGCCAGGTTCATCCACTGATTGCTCTGCTGAAATGACATATTATTGTTCTCTGGGTCATTCTTCATTTCGCTGTCTTGATCTTCAAGTCCATCGTCTTCTTCCTCGGAATAATCATTATTCATCAGAAAGGCCAAACTGCCCATGCTTGGTCCCTTCAGTTCACTCTCCTTAGACTCATCTTTACCACCGGATCCCTTGGTAAACGAGAGAAAGGACGCCATTACGGTGGGTCTTGTGTTGCGTACTGATGTATTTAAATTTATATACCAAACGGTAGTCACGTGCAAATAAATGATGATGGGCCAGCACCAACACTTAGACTATGCAACCCTGTTTGCAGTATTTCCATGGGTGAAGCTGACGATATGTACTTATCCACACTCTCGTGTATATAATAAAAGTATTCTCTTTTAGCTATTAACGATTTTGTGAACCTGCTTATACTTTATGACTAGGTGCTCCTTCGATACGCAGCCAGTTCATCTTGCATTTATGACTTGTGGAGTTCCCTTAACAACGGAGTTAATTGATCTTCTTCTTTCTTGCTTTCAGGGCTGTCTAGATGTTCTAAACCTTCAGTTATAACTTCTGTGATGACAGGAAACCTCCTAATTCCAGGCAAGTTGAATTCCTGGGGAATGAAATGGCCATACTCATTCAACCATTTCTTTCTTCTGTTAATTTCTTCGGTCTGCAAAGTGTTAATCTCAGTTCTTAAAAAGTTGTTGATTATCTCGAGAAACTTTCTTGGGTAAACGAACTTTTCGTAATAAAGTTCACTTAAGTACTCGTTGTTGAAGACGTTTATGAATTGCTTATAGTGGAATACTAACTGGTGGACGGAGTCGATGGCCTCTTCCAAGTTCATCAGATTCACATAATCCACAGCATATGACATTAATACGATAAATTCGGGTATTTCTGTTGTTTTGTAAGTTCTCAATTGGTTCAACTTGGCTTCGACAGCGGTGATCAACTTCTGGATGCTCGATAATTTGGGAGGAATCAACTTTAAAGTCCTGGACTCATTGTTGTAGATGATTTCACAGAAGGTATTCAATTCCCTCAATACGGCAGGAAGCTCCAAAGTGTCAGTGTACAAGACATTCAAATTGTTTTCCGAAGCCTCATTGAAAAGGTCTACAGCTTGGTTGCACTGGTCATAGTGGTTGGTAAGCATTTCGAGAATGGAGATCAATTCGTTCTCCAACGAATGGTTCTCTTTTAAAATGGTATTGATAGTGGAGTCTGCGGAGGTCAATTGGACTTTAATAGGTATCACCTCCTCATCAAATTGCTTTTGCAACTTGGATATCAGCTTGCCACCAAGCAGGGTCACGACCTCTGAGAACTTATGACTGATGTGTTTTTCAAGGGTTTCTCTATTATTCTTATAAGTCGTTAACGAGTCTTTTAGCTTGTTAATGGATTCCAACGAAACAAAGTCAAACAATGTCTTGTTGCTGGGTTTAGAGGTTGAAGTAGCGGCGCCACTACTCATTATAAAGTCCGGAACTTTGATCTTCTTCATTTCGTTCATGACTGCCTCCAAGTCGTCTAAAGATTGTGCTAGTGCCCGACTCTCACTAAAGCGGATCTTATCCATCTCTGGTTTCATGAATTCTATCAAGTTCTTGTTTCTGTTTGCCAGGCTCTTGAGACCTACTAGGATTGTCTCCAAGTACTCCACATTCTCTGCCAATTCTACCAAAAGCTTGTCGTTTGTGGTGGTCAACAGATCCTGTGCTCCTGTGCATAATTGTTGAGCTTTCTCCAAAATCCTCTGGGCCTCATCTTTCCATTCACGGACCTGGGCCTCTCGGAATCGCATATCTCTGTCCCTGTTATCAGTGAGCTGAATGATACTTTTGCGACACTGTGTCGCATTCTTTTGACAATAGCAGACTCAGTGCCAAAAAAAAAAGCGTTCAACAACAACCACAGATACAAGGTAAGGATGAGTGATCCACTTAAGGCTTTGCATAATAGTACTACCAAAAATGAGCCAATAACGTACTTTACGGAAGATGGAGATGGGAATTTCAGTGAAATAGATAACATTAAGGATGCCACGCACGTTACATTTGGGAGTGAACCTGAACATTTCAACTTGCAAGCAGAAACAAACTTCTACAATGAGGATGTTGCGCAGAACTTAAAAGCAGTTGTGTTTTCTTGGTTGCACGAGAAGTCATCTATTGTTGATTACAAGAACCAATGTTTGGAATACGGAATATCAGACTTTAAGTTTTTGGTCAAGACAGAATTAAATACATGGTTAAGTGGAAATTCCGATACCTGTAAATTCATCAAGGTATCTGAAAAGGCACTGGAGGAAAACGAGGCCAGAACTACTACAAGCGCCTCTGCCCCATCGGCTGCCACGACTGAGGAAGGAACAGAGCAGAAGAAGCGCAAACTTGACCCTCAATTAGAGAGAATCACAAGCCATGAAAGAAACTCATTAAATCACAACGCAGCCTTGCGTGGGTCCAAGAACTTGGACTTCGGGTACTTGGTGTCGGACGCCAAGAAAATGATAAATCAATTGAAGAAGTCATCGCTGGGAAATTCAAAGTCTGTCAACGGCGGATCGTCATCGTCGTCTGCGCCAAAGAAACAGCCTATCATCATCGTATCGCCAGCATCGACAGCCTTGTTATCATTGTCAAACATTAAAGAATTCTTGGAGGGTGGTAGATTTATAGAGCCAAACCAACAGAATAGACCTTCCAATGGACTCGTCATCTTAAACCATCAAAGTGATAGATTGTTACCAATAGCTCAAAGGATCATGGTTGTCGATAATGTCGAGATGTTCAATAAGCCCGAGTACTGGGACAGAGTTATAGCCATCTTCACCAGTGGTCAAGAGTGGCAGTTTACAAAGTATAAGTACTCCAAACCAGAGATATTGTTCCAGAAGTTCCACGGTTTCTACTTGAGCTATCAAGGAGACCCTACTCCTCCTAAAATTCAGGCCTGGAACGTATCTGAGATCAAAGTGGATAGAGGTGGAAAGAGATTCAGAGACAAAATGATTGTTAAGGACTTTTGGTCCGAGGTGGACAAGTTGCTTATTGCCAAGGGCTATGGTATTTAGTCTAGTCTATGTACATAAATTAAGAAATAACGAGAATGACTCTGGGTGTAGACAAAAGCGCTACTCGTACTTCTTTTCCAAGTCTATGAACTTGTTGTAGATCGCTTCTGGAGTCATGTTGGAGATCTTTCTGTCCGCTCTGGATCTGATTGCAACAGTTCCTGATTGGATATCCTTGTCACCCACCATCAAGATGTATGAGTAACCCTTTTGGATGGCTTCCTTGATTCTGTTTCCAACGGTTTCCTTTCTGGCGTCCACGTCTACAAAGAAGTTGTAACCTGTGATAGGAGATATGTCTTGGTTGGATCCAATAATGTCACCGCTGAGCTGTTTCTGGAGCTTTTCGGCGTACTCCACGTGAGTATCGTTCACTGGAATGATCACTGCCTGTCTAGGGTTGATCCAGAAGGGCCACTTGCCTTGGTAGTGATCCAACAAGATGGCAAAGAACCTTTCCAAAGAGCCAAACACCGCACGGTGGATCATGATAGGCTGGTTGTTACGGTTCCCGTCCTCAGACACATACTTTAACTCAAATCTGGAGGGAAGCTGGAAATCCAACTGGATGGTTCCGACCTGGTGCTTCTTGTGGAATGCGTCGGTCAACAACACATCGATCTTAGGACCGTAGAAGGCCCCGTCACCCTCGCGGATGTTCCAGTTGCCTCTTCCTGCTGCGTCATCCAAGACTTGGGTCAATTGCTCTTCGGCGTGGTTCCAAGTCTCCAAGTCTCCAATGAACTTTTCCTCCGGTCTGGTGGACAAAAAGAACTCGATTTCCTTCTCCTTGATTCCAAACGTCTTGTAGGTGTTCTTGATCAAGTCGATGGTATTCTTGATTTCCTGGTTAATTTGGTCTTTGGTGCAGAAGATGTGCCCGTCGTCCTGGTGGAACCGGCGCACTCTAGTCAAGCCCGAGAGTGCCCCACTAGCCTCGTTTCTATGTAAGGACGAGAAGTCAGAGTACCTAACTGGTAATTCGTTGTACGACCTGTCAAATTTGGAAAAGATTATGCAGTGACCGGGACAGTTCATAGGCTTCAAGCCGTATTCATGCTCGTGCCCATGCTCATCTTCCTTGGATAAGTCATTCCCAACGACTTTGAACATGTCATCTTTGTAGTTCTCCCAATGACCGGACTTTTGCCAAAGTTTGTTCTTGTAAATCAAAGGCGTGATCACCTCCTGGAATCCATACTTGATTTGCTGGTTCTTCATGAACTGGACCAACTTGTTGAAGATTCTGGTGCCATGAGGCAAGAAGAAAATGGACCCTGGCGTTAATGGGTCTATGGTGTATAAAAGTTGCTTGTTCGAGACTATGTGGTTGTTCTGGGTCGAGGATTCGGCCGTCGACACGTGCCTAGTCCACGCTCGGCACATCCGTAAGGATCGTAACGTGGGCTGTTTGATCATGGTGACTGAAATTTTAAGAGCGCACTTTTATTTGGCTTGAGCGACCCGCTCTGAGTGCAACGAGCTAAGCGAACTAGCCATACGTGTGGCGCTCTGACCTATATGGCGCACTTTGCTACACTATCGCCAAAGGCCCTCGTGTTCGACGCTAGTGTTTTGGTAGACATGGTGAACTTGGCTTGGTGGCACCACGCCAGGGCGCCCTGGCACGAAGTCCACCCCAGGCACGAGTCGGACGTACATGAGAGCCTGCCCAAAACTCGCCGCATTATCTCTCCAGACAACCCATACTGCTAAGCTCGACCTCCGCTACAGACAATCTTAAACCTAATCTTAATTCCCCTAATACTAAATTATACTTTCAAAATAAGCCTCCCTAGTGGTTATGCCTCTATCTTTATGTCTGGCACCAGGACCACGGCAGCAGTCTCGTCCTTTTTCTCGTCCTTGACTTCCTTTGCTTCCTTGGACTCCTTAGCTTCGGCCTTGTCGGCCTTTTCTTTCTTTTCCCTCTTCTTGATAGGCATGTTGGTGTAGGCGTTGAAAGATATCTTGAATCCACTGAAAGTTCTGAACTGTCTTGGTTTCTTGTGCCATTTTCTAACAGGCTTGCCTGATTTATCCAAGTTGCTTCCAGTAGATATGTTGTTCAAGGTCAACCCAGCAGTAGACAATTCCTTCAACCCTGAGTTGATTTTAGAATTACTTGCTTGGTAGTTTGTTGATTCCGGAGCTGGCGACGCCAACTTGGAGTTGGTGGCTGTAGATGCAGCACTCGTCCGCTTGGCTCCTCCTCCTCCTCCACCTCCTCTAGGCTTGGGTGCAGGGAAGTTAGGAAGTGTTCGTAAGAAGGTGGCTGGAACTGATAGTTTAACAATATGTTTCTTTGTGGGAGGAGACATCACCAACACCGTCGATTCAATATGCGTTTTTCTTTTCAGATACAACTCGCTTCAGAGAAGTCGCAAAAATAAAATATCTCGCCCTACCCCTACACAGCTATATGCCACACAACGACGACATAGGAATTTCGTCTGCTATTCAACTGCAAGCATCGGTGGATACAACTGCACGGCCCAGGCTACCGTCCAGAATCGACGAATTCTCAAATGCTTTACAGTTAGACGTCAGGGCACACCAAAGAACTTACGAGGGTGCGTACACCAGATCCTCCTTAGGCTGCCTCACCTTTGCAATCTTGATCATCAAGTTGTTTTCGGCGGAATTCTTACCTTTGGGCATAATCTATACTATCTATGGGTGTTTGCTTTATTTCATTGGTGTGTACAAAGCGTCAACTGTGGATCTATTTTATAATCCTGAGAAGAACTTCCAGGTCTATGTCACGAGCGGGAACACGGTAGTCATGCTAACAGCGATAAGTTTAGCCAGTTACATAGCATTGTTGGTCTTGATATTGAGAATGTAGACTGGAATTGACAGTTTGCAATGCTTCTGTGGTGTGACACATTCGGTATTTCCCCAAAGACCGGCTGCAAGGAAAGGACCCTTCCATGTGCACCAAGACATTTACCCATCCAAAACTTCAAAATGACCACCCAAATTGCAAGCCCAATTAGACTTATGGAAGAATGTCGCTTAGAAACCAATTGGTTCAGTTGCTAGAACGCTCTGCGAGGTTTCTCTGCGACCCTGAACATTTGCTACTCCGCATTTTCTAACTGCTTTGCACTGCACTCGGGCATTAACCGGCGGTAGACGGATTTCCTTATGACGTCGCTTTTCTTATACTTCTACAATCCTGGCCCGGATACGTTACTCTAAACAGAGCAGCCTGTGATTGTCTAGTATTTAACCCCATGAACGGTTTCAGTTTTGCTGCTCATAACCCATTCCATATCCAGAACTGGTAACAAAGCAGGTGTTTCTTGTCTGGTACAAAGGCACTCTGAGTTTTGCGGGGGACACCTTAGAGATATCCCAGCGCTTGTCTTGTGTTTATTTACATATGTACAGGAATATATACAGGTTGGCTGTGTCAATCACAATTCACGTTATGAGCGAAACCAAAAATAACCCACTAAAAATAGCAAGACATACTGTTATGAAAGATGACACTGGAACTATGAGGTAGATTATTTTCATACACCCAGTGGCCCCATAGTGCAATTGTTCGGTTAGCATTCCGTGTGATCAAGTCAATGCCCCTAATCCAAAGACAATAAGTTGGAATAGCAATTGGATTGACCAAAAGCCGATTTTCTTCATTCTGAAAAGCCTGGCCTCCTCGTTGGCAACATAGTCGACAAAGTTGTCATACACTTCTTCAGAAATATCATCCATGAGTAGCGAATCATAAATAGTCCATGACCCACTAAAGTCTTCAATGTTTTTCACAATCCTATTTTTAATTTCAATCAAAGTATTTTTAGAGTTGATGTAGGCAACAATAGGCCTAACAAGGGCATAGTTGACATAACTCAACTCGGGAGCATGGAAGGGCACAGTGGCCCGCGAATTGTTGAGACGGATGGTTAGATCGAGCACAAAATACTTCAGGATATCCGTGTAGTCGCTACTTGTGAGTCTCATATGCTGATCCGGTTTTTGGGGCTTTGTGACGTCCGGGTTCTTGTATCTGTTTGCCTCTTTTTTAATCGAGTGTGCAATTATTCCCACAATTTCGGTCATGTTGAGCAGTTTGTTCTCCTGTGGGATCATAACGTCTCCAATCATATCGACTTTGCCGCTTGAAATCCATCCAAAGGGCCCCTCGAGACCTGAATTCAAGTGATCGATGTTCAACGAGTCGCAACGGAGTCTTGTGATGCGGTTTGCAAAGTCGGCGAGGCCGCCGTCCTTGCTTTCTGTGTTGATGGAGAAATCGTCGAATCTCTGCTTCTTGTGTATGGTGAACAAGGCCCCGTCGTACGACCCGCTCATTAAGTTGGCGTTCAAGATATCGTAAAAGAGCCAGTGCTGTCTCAAACGGTTCATCTCACAGTTGTATATGGCGACGTCAAAGGGCCTGAAGTTATTTGGCTGCAACAAAGAGAAGAGCACGTCCTCCATCCTGAAGTCGTCGATTTCAAAGTCTCCTGGTTGATGGACATTCAAATAGTTTCTTGGGTCGTCGTCCAAGTCCCAGTGGACGTGGGATCTATCAACAACACCTCTCATTCCCTTGATCTCCATGGTGTCTATCACTCCTCTCCCGTTAATCCACTTATTGAATGACAAAGATATGTTGACTTCCTCTATAGTCAAATCAAATTGGGTGTAGTTGCCGTCGTCGTAAGCCTCAGATTCGTTTAGCTCTTCACTTAGACTGGCTTGGTAGGCCTCTGCTTGGGAACTCTGGATAAACTTCTGCCCGTTTCTTGGTCTCCGGCTCACAAAGCACTTGCGAAAGCTGATTTTCCCGTCGGACCAGCCTGGGACAACAGCATGCTCAAAGGTAACGGTTAATTTGGAGTTCTTGGTGATGAACTCTCCCAATTTTCTACCCACAAACTCCTGGGCAAACACCGTATTCAACGTAAAGATAACCAAAGAGAAGAAAGTCGTGGTTGCTACAAAGAACAAGATGACGTTACCCATGACCAACCACGAGAAAAATGCAGAGTAGTCGTCTGTGTTGAAAGGACGGTTTGATTTCTTGACAATCCACTTGAATCGTATCTTCAAGCGCTCAAACATATTGGTTGATTTGGCAAGCAAGGCGTCTCGCCTTTCTCTATTTCTTTGGAGCCAATCGACCTCCTTGGGCTTTTCGTGGTTGGGCAATTGGGTATTATTCACCTGCACCTTTGTTTGGTTGGATTGGGTCCTGGTGTCTGATGCATTGGGATTGCTACCCATGCGGGCATCTTGATCTTTGGGCTCGTGCTTTGACTTGCCACTCAGGCCATGGTTTCCGAATTGGTTGGAATAGTGTCGTATTAGGAATAGTGATCGGCCGCGTGCTGGTCTAACGAGTATGTGATGTGCGCTGGGTCTGATCCGATTCAAGGACCGGGTTAACATCGTGGGCTGGGCTGGCTTCTTCCCCTTATAATTTGAGGATCACTATTTTTTTGGGGGCGGCTGCAGCAGTCACCGAGTATGGCTTATATGCAACACACCACACTAAAAAAAGACTAACTATAGATCCATGCAAGAAAACTCCCTTGGTTTTTATGACCCTGCTGTCATTTAGTAGACTTCGGAGTGGCGCCCGACCTATTGTTGTTCTTCCTCGTTGCTGGAGGGGTCAGTTTTCAAAAAAAAAGGTGTGCTGGAGGCAAAAATCGCTGGTTTGGTAGGTGCTGGCCATTTTTTTTTTTTTGCAAAATTGGGTGCAAATTTAAGCAAATCCCAACTTGGCAGTAGGACGATTTGGGAAAATTGTTGTACTCTCTTGGAAGAAGTAGTGCTGGCCGCAGATGCGTGAGTTTTGCAACTGAAGATAGCATCGTACATAGGCACAGCGATGGCGTGTGGGTGGTGGGATGGGTATGCAGAGAGAATGCTCGCTTATCCTTGCATCCAAGCTTCTTGCTGCTGCCTCGGTTTAGGTTGCTGCCTTGCAGCAGGGAGGTGCAGAAGGCTCCGCCGACTTTTCAGACATCAGCAGCTCCTCAGGTATTTGTTGCAATCTGCGCTGGAGAACCACACCACCAAACCTCATTCTCGTGCTCTTCAGTCCGCCGCCCAGATATCGTATATAGCAAAAGCAGCTACTTACGTAAATTCATGACCTACCTTTATTAAATATACATAAAAACAAACTTAAAAATTACATTGGTTAGGATATTGTCTATCATCGAAAGGTTGTGGGAAAACGCCCGCAGCCAATAATCTTTGTAAATCCCAATCCACGGCATCTTCAGTCTTCCAGTTCCAGAAGACCCAACCACCCTTCAACGAGAAAGCATCCAACTGAGCTTCAATGTATCTACGGACATTTTGCTTGTAGTCAGAGGTCCAGTTAGCATCTGTAGTGTAGTCAGCGCAAGACCCGATGTACGGAGAATTATCATAATCACCGGACCAACGAGCCCCACGATTCACCCCATTCAACCAGAACGCACAGTCAGTCAAAGCAGCAGACCATTCACCAGCGACAGACCAATGGTACTCCTGCTTGGCAGAGGAACCCCAAGAGCAGGCAGTTTGAACGTGCTGGTCAATGTCCCACTGCAATTGGTCGGCTGCGAAAACTTGGTAGTGGTGGTGATCAACTACGACATTCCACACATTTGGATTCTCTTCAGTGTTGAGGAAGTTGTCCCAGTAGCCAGTTTGCTGTTGGAAGGCATCGTGGATAATGACATTAGTGGAGGAGCCAGTGTTTCTCAAGTTGAAGTAACCGTCAACGTAAAATTGCATAATCTCGCTCATGTCGAGCGAAGGACCCAAAGGCTCGTTCACCAACTCGATCCCAATGACAACGTCGGACCAGGTGTCGCACCCGTACTTTTCAAATATTTGTTGCAAGACACTCAAAGTGACATTTTGGTTGTCGCCGTTTTGCCAGTTGAGGACATCTCTTTGACCGGAGTTATCAAACCCGTTCTGAGAGCCCGGAGCACCGTGCAAATCAACCCATGCCTTCAAGTTATATTTTCTACACCACTCCAAGGCCTGGTCCAAGTATTGCACCTGACCTTGCACGTAGGGGTCGTTTGGCAACAACTCAAAAGCCCAGTACCCTACTGGAATTCTAACAAAGTTCAAGCCCACAGCCTGGATATTCTTAAAGTCATCCTCCGTGTACCAGGAGGACCAGTGCTGCTGCAAACGGTTCAATGCTTCTTCCTTCCCCAAGTACTGGGTGTAGTGATATTCGTCGACAGGAACCTTCGAGTCGTCGCCAGGAAGCCTCCATGGTGTGAATAATGATGGCGTAATGTACGCTTCCAACACAAACCACCCTCCGAGATTAACACCCTGTATTATACCATTCTGGTAGTCCCAGTTGCTGGTGCCTCTCTTCTCAAGCACATCCTTTAACTTGGTGTTGAGTGTTGGCGCTGCCAATATCAATTGCAAGGTAACAAGTAATGTAGTGAATTTGAAAAGCATTTGCCTTGAAAAACAGTCTATAAAACAACAAAAGATAAAAAAAGAAAGCAAATCTTTTTAGATGAACTCAAATGTATTTATATACGTAAATGACTGTACATGGGGACATTTTATTTTCGATCTTTTCCTAACCCTTTGAATTTCCTCCTTACGCGTCCATTTAGAACCCATGTATCAGAAATTGATAATGCATGCACACAAGCGTTTTGGCACAAATTTATCCATAGATGTACAGTTTTTTGGCGATCGTGCATGAGGGCGTTGCTGGTTTAAGGCAACTCCTTCATCCCCATTTACCAAGCCTCCACCCATCTAAGGGGGTAGTTCGATCATCGGCAGAGCATATGATCATCGCCAGCATGCTGCCACGCATGTCACCATCGCGGTCTCCTCACTGCTTTGCTCCACTTTTCCCTTCTTTACTACATGTAGATAATGGGCCTAACGTACGGAAAAAAAAAAGTGCTGAAAAGGGAAAAAAGCTCAGCGTTCAAACTGTCTAAAAGAAAAGTTGTGCTATTTGTGTTTCAAAAAATAGTGTCGGATCAATTTGGTAAGGGGGGGACCAGGTAAGGGTAAGGAGTTGGAATTATGCATGTGAGAACCCACAATTCCAAGGATCCGACTGAGCAGCAAAGCAAAAGTGATTCAGCATCATGCTCGTTGGAACTTTCTTGGGTGTGTGCCCCAAGCACTTTAGAGGGTGTGTGAAGCTGGCGGTTTCTATCAATAGCATTCTTTTCTTGTTTTTCTTTTTATTTTTGACATCCCAGCTAATAATAGCTGGCAAGGGGGGTGTATTGTTTTGATTGAATGGCTCCACTGTGGTTTTCGTTATCTCTGCTAGGTGGGAGTCACGACCGACCTCTTTCCACGTTTTCAGCAGCACACACAAAAATAAGCCCTGTCCTGTAAAATGTTGCATTCTCAATTTCTCTAATTTACGCTTCGTGGCTAGCCGATAGCTGTTGCTTATAGCCAACGCTTTTCTAATTACATACGAAACTCTAAAACCATAAAAGCCCGCCCGTCTCCCACCCAGTCGTTCCCACAACATCTTCCTCCGTGTGTATCTATCCATAGCCCTTGGTCACTCCAAGAAATTTCACTCTAAAAGCACTCGCTCTGTCCGCCGCTCGAACCCCTGCACTTTTTTTTTCTGCCTGCCCTAGCGTTGAGTTGATTACTGGCAAGGGTCTCCCTAGATACCGGTTCGGTCTACTTCTAACCGAGCAATCTACTTTCTAGGTTTACCTATCTGCAATTTTTTTCAAAAATTCCAGAGGTAAAGTAAACACCAGCCCAAAGCAAACAGCGCCTATCATCCCGAATCTCGGCTCTATTGGATAATTCTCCAGGCCCAGCTAACTTTAACGACACCAAAAAATTGCACGGTAAACATTAAGAATCTTGCAACATGTATGAAACGAACACGGGATTTGCTCTTTTGGGTTTTGAAGCCCGGGGGCTCCAAATGCTCACCGTGGATCGAACTACATTACATAGTCTTACATGATATGAGCCTGGGCTTACTCAGTATCGAATTCTTGTCTTTTCGTGTACATTTTCGTGTCTCGTAGAGTCCGTTTCGCGAATCTCGGCAGCATTACATCAACCAACCTAGCCTTGCCTATACTGGAAACCCTTCCTAATGTGTACTACACTCGTCTAGAATCGGACGAGACTATTGTGCGCTACTGAGCACAACGTCACTTGGTCATGCCCCGAGCATTGTCGACACGCTTCGTCTCACTTGACATTTAGAGAGGGGTTAGCCCTGCGGATTTGTGAAAAAGAACGTTGAATTCGACAGTGCCAAGACCGGAGTAATCAAATCAGAATGTGCCAAAAAATCTCCTCGTTGCAGCCCCAACAAGGCTCCGCGCTTGCTCGAAACTAGCCCCACCATCTCGGGGTCTTACCTGTGGTCCTGCCACCACTTCTCGATCCCGCTTGTATATAACACCCGGCCGACTCACCGCCTTCATACTGCTCAGAAAGTATGAACCGACATGATGTCACCAAATGCAATGTTCCAAGCCGAAATGCACAGAACGTTTTAGTCTTGCGTCACATCGCCATTAGAAACGTCTCAAAAACAACGCAACCACTCAGTCCTGGCAATACGCAGTAGCACAAGCGGTGTGTCTTCTTCAATGACCAGCCACCTAGCATGTAGCCACCGTAAGCAGCTTCAAAAAAAGAACAATTATGGATACAATGTGGTTGCTTTCCTCATGCAGCAACATTGAAAAATCTGAAACAATGCAAGATGGATCTTTTTCAATGACCTTGGTAAACAATTCGACTGCGCAAGCATATTCAACCTTCCACTTTGAGTGCCATGCAACCGATTTTCCACCCACTTGACTGTCGAAATGACTGCTAAACGGGGCAGCCAGCCAAGATTATAGCAGCTTTGTTGTTCTTTTTGTTGAGCTTGAGTTTTTGGTTGTGCATGTAATGTGAAGTGGTTCTTACGCATACTAGAAAAGATCTAGCTCGTGCACTTCTCCCACCACTCAGGCTAGGAATTCATTGACACTGGCTTTCAGTGATGACTATTAAGCTCCAATGGGTTTTCGCGATGGTTCATAAGCTCCAACGGATTTCCGTACAATTGGTGGGCCAAAACAGACCAATATATGCCACTCAAGTGTTCCAGGCACAGACAGTTCTGGCTACTCTTCCCACAAACTGGTGAAGGAGTCAAAACAAGTTCCGCATGAGCCTTTAATTTGTAAATTATCAAGAGTGGTGCATTTGACTCGGTGACCGGTGCTTCCGATTGCTGGTGTCGGACTTCCAAAGCTGACCGTAAAGGTTTCGAAAAAACGCTCTCTTAATGATGTAAAGCAAACGGTTTCCAAGCCAAGTCTAGTTATATCACTTCTTTTCTGGTTTACAAACAGCTACTATGGCTCTACCTATTAGTTAAAAGCGATCCTCCAACAAACTTGATAGAGAGCATGCAAATTACACCCACGCGAGACACCTCATTCTCAGCATTTGCAACCACTTCTTGCAACTTAGTGTAGCCCAGCTTGCCAGCCAAAGCAAACACTTCCTTTTGAGCACGCTAGGCTTTGTGAGTGTGAGTAAGTGCTTGTTTGTGTATCTAGCATAGAACACCTGTGTATGTTGAAATGGCCCGAGACCCTGAATTATAGAGACGGTTTTGTACTTCGTAGAAGTGCCGACAATATCTTCCTCCTCATTTTTGCGAATTGTGCCTGCTTCTTATCAGTCGCAATCTGTTCGAGATATGGCTATTGGTTAAAATGAAGAATCCCGGTGCTTCCAATTTCGCTATCTTTACACCTCGCTGTTATTCTGTCTTTAGTTGATGCTGGACCCCCGAAGTGTCAGAGGTGCATTGCACTTGCGCGATTGCCGCTACATCAAAAATCTCAAGCAGCACAAAAAGTAGTCGACAGTAAAGCACTTGTACCACATGCCTGGATTGTGGGGTAGAATCACATTTCGCTTCCGGGTATCACGAGCTTGCGATTCAATCTCAACTCACAACAATTGCCAAGTTTAATTCAATGTCCTTGGAGGGATCTTCACACTCACATTCTTTTTGTCGCTTCTCTGCTGAAATTTGTTGCAAAGCCCTTCTTTACGAATAAGTGGCTCAAAATTTTGTGCTTTATCAGTGGTCAAGCTCACATACCAGATATTGGGTGAACTTCACGCTTGTTAGGCCCCCATGGGGCCAGTCAAAGGTGTACGTGGTACCCATTCGATAGCACAAGCCGGGAAGTAGCAAGCAAGCTGCATTCCTATCACAATTACACGATCCTAAGTCGAAAGTTTGACTCTGCAAGATGCCAAAGGAGCATTATCTTTGACGCCTGTCTGGTCACACGAAAAACTATTAGTCACACTAACTTGCGGCATTTCATACACAGCAAGCGCTGATCTACAACGAAAGCTACCATCAGCTCTCTTGATAGACAAAGGACCAACGAAGCGGCTTTCATTAGCGCTCGCGTACCGTCTTCCTATCAGGTCGGGGTATCTACGTCAAGCCACTCGAAGGCATATTGTTTGTGGGTTAGAAATCGTCTCTCGACGATTTTTTTGGGAATAAACTGCGGCTCCGCTATCTTGAAGTCAAATTCGACACTTCCATTTCCGGAATGGCATTTCGCACTGCGGAGCGGAGAACCACATTCCCATTGCGCTACCACTGACTCTGGTTCCAAGAGATGCTGAGACTCACATCGGTCTTGGTCCATGTGAGACCGCTCCGTTTAGCGACCGTGCTGCCTCGACCAGAGTTCTTGCCCGGGTGCTTTCATTATGTGACCTTGTGCTTTTGTCAACCTAATTTTTTTTCATGGGCCGTTTCAGATGCCTTGCTGTGCGCAAAGATAAGTCTACGTGATTGCCTATTTTGTGCATGCTATCGAGTGGAGATCTCTCACAGTTGTTCGGAACGGTATTCTTATCAATGATCTCATATTAATTAGTGCATACGATTTAAGAGGCGATGCGCTGCAACATATTATATATATATATATATATATATATATATATATATTATAAGTACCCCAAACCACACAGCAAGTCACTTTCATCAAAGATGGGAGAAGAAATCCAACTTAGAACCACCAACACACATGCCGAAATAAACGACCGGTACAACGATGAGTTCATACCGGGGACGTTCAACATTTACACCAATACAACTGCTGGTCAGGAAGAAGGTGGAGAGCAAGGCAAGCCGGTGAAGACCAAGGGAAACATCATTTTGATGCCGCAGCCCTCTGAGTCGGTGAACGATCCGTTAAACTGGACTGTGTCTCGAAAATTAGTGAACTTTGCCATCTTGGCCTTCATCACAGGGTTCACAGCAGCCACTTCGAACGATGCATCTGCAGCGCAAGACGACCTTAACGCGAGGTACGGCATCTCGTATAACGCCATGAACACCGGGGCAGGTGTGCTATTCATTGGTATCGCCTGTGGTACCTTTGTTTTAACTCCTCTTGCATCAATCTACGGAAGAAAAATTAGTTACTTTATTTGTATTCTCCTCGGGTTATTAGGTGCCGTATGGTTTGGGCACCTGAACAAAACTTCCGATACAATTTGGTCTCAATTATTTGTGGGGATCTCCGAGTCTTGTGCGGAAGCTCAGGTCCAATTAAGTTTGAGTGATTTGTACTTCCAGCATCAACTAGGCTCGGTGTTAACCGTTTATATCTTGGCAACATCCGTTGGTACCTTCCTTGGTCCTTTAGTTGCTGGGTTTATTGCAGATGACATTGGATTTAGGTGGATTGGCTGGATCGCAGCCATAATCTCGGGGGCCTTGCTTATTGTCATTGTCTTTGGAATGGACGAAACGTACTTTGACAGAACCCTTTTCGATAAGTCCTTAAGACACACTATTTCCCACACCAAGGACTTGATTCTCAGCGAGAAGAACTCCTTGTCTATCGAGCAAACTACTGCCTCAAACTCGAACACCGATGATGACACAAGCAGCGTTGACGACAACGGAGCAACCGACCCAAGAAAGCCTTACTGGAAGAGAGTTGCTATGATCACTCCCTCCACTAACATGAAGGGTACTGGTATCAAGCAATACCTTAAACAGTTGTTGATGTTAACTAGAGTCTTCCTTTATCCTCCAGTGATATTTTCTGGATTGGTCTGGGGGATCCAGGACGCTTTGCTTACCTTCTACATCACCACCGAAGATGACTCTTACCTGGACACTCCTTGGAACTATTCTTCCAACAGAGTGGCCATTATGAACATTCCTACCTTGATCGGTGCCCTTATCGGGTGTACATATGCAGGTATTCTTTCTGATTACTTTACTATTTTCATGGCCAAGCGTAACAACGGTATCCAAGAAGCCGAGTACCGTTTGTGGTTCTTGATCTTGCCAGCTATTGTCTGTCCTATTGGTCTTGTTTGCTTCGGTATTGGTACTGATAGAGAATGGAACTGGTTTGGTCAATACTTTGCCCTTGCCGTGATTGGTTTTGGTTTCGGTAGTTCCGGTGATGTCAGTATGGGTTACTTGATGGATGCTTATCCAGAGATGGTTATTGAAATGATGTGTGGTGTCTCCGTTATCAATAACATGTTTGGGTGCATCTTCACTTTTGCTTGTTCTCCAATGTTGGATGCCCTTGGAAATTCTAAAGCTTACGGGATCATGGCTGCAATCGAATTTTGCATTATGATCGCAGCTATCCCAATGATGATTTACGGTAAGAGAACTAGAAAGTGGACCAAGAGCTGGTATTTAGAATATTGTACTTTGCGTGATGCAATTTAATTTGATAGTTTGATATAATAAGACTGATATAATACGTTTGTGATTCAACGTAGAGAAGTGTTCGAGGATACGGTCTTAGTTCTTTTGAGCAAATGGGCATCCTTATGGAGTGATATTCGTATTGAATAATATTGCCCAAGTCTTACAAAAGATATGTCATGATTCCCTCGTCAACACAACCGTGTCTTTCGATAATGTAGAATAAAAGGGGCGAGTGCATAACAATTTAGGAATTCATGGTTCGTTTATTTAGCATAAGCATTAGCGTCCTTAAATATACGAAACACAAGGGCCCAGACGTACACCTCCACTAGCCCTATTGAGATGGCTGCGAAAGCCAAGAATTGACGGATGCAACAAGTAGGGCTCCAGCCCCGTAAACTCAGGTGACCAAAATCATATGTGCGCTCGCAGATACCTGCACACACGTCCAAAACGCTACCAAATTCTGAAAAATTTGCAGGGCACTCGCGACGATGCCCGCGACCAAAAAAATCAGAGGAACACCACTGCTCTTGTTACTACCAAACTAAGAAATAGTCTGCCTTTTTGCTTAAATCGATTATCTCTAGTTAATATCAAGAATGTCTGTTGAATCTGCTTTGTCCTACGCTGCCTTGATCTTGGCTGACGCTGAAGTTGAAATCACTGCTGATAAGCTCGCTACCTTGGTCTCCAAGGCCAACGTTGAAGTTGAAGCTATCTGGACCGACCTTTTCGCCAAGGCTTTGGACGGTAAGGACTTGAAGGACTTGTTCTTCAACATCTCTGCTGCTCCAGCTGCTGCCTCTGGTGCTGCTCCAGCTGCCGGTGCTGCTGCCGGTGCCGCTGAAGAAGCCGCTGAAGAAAAGGAAGAAGAAAAGGAAGAATCCGATGATGACATGGGTATGGGTTTGTTCGATTAAGTTAAGCTGAAGATACCTTAATAACGGGTTTGTAAATCTAGGTAATTAATTTAATGAAAATCTGATACAGAAGTGTAATATGATGTAAAGATAGCTTATTGTACACTATTATTAGAGGGGGAATATTGCAACAAATGAACTTGGGATAAGAGTACTATGAATACGTATACGATGACGCCATTGGGGGAAGCCGTTGGAGATGTGAATATGTGGATCAGGTGCAATTACTCAAAGGAGGCGATGACAAGAATACTCCAACTGGATCAGAAGTATGGTGCCAACTCAAGATGAACTTCCCCAATAGGAGTTTACCTTACCCTATCTGAGACACTACAAGATAAAGATATGGCGGCAGAAGGCACTACAAAGATCTATTGTTACTAACACTCCGAATTACACTCAAATATATACGTATATATTAAAGTAGTATATACTCACGCAATACTAAAAGACATGATGGTTATGAAGAGTTTACTTCTTCTTCTTTTCAGCTTCAGCTTCAGCCTTTTCCTTTTCTCTCTTTTCTCTGATACCCTTGTACTTCTTGGTGTTTCTAGCCTTTCTCAAAGTAGCGTAAGCAGAAACTTCTGGTTGTTCAACGGCTCTTGGAGCAGATTCTGGAGCAGATTGGACAACTGGGAAGGTAGCAGAAGTGGAAACTTGCTTGTGAGCAGCCAATTCAGAAGCGGTGGTCTTCTTGTCAAAGATAACCAACTTAGATTGGTATTCCTTCAATCTTTGGACGTTAGCGTTGAAGGTTTCTTCAGACTTGTTTTGTCTTCTGTGGTCAACGGCAACACCAATAGATCTGGCGTACTTGGCAGTCAAACCGACAGCCTTCAATTCAGCCAAGGTGAAACCTCTACCAGCTCTAACCTTTCTGTTGTACTTGATGGTTGGGGCTCTGACGATTGGTCTCAAAGCGTCCAATGGCTTTGGAGCAGACTTGGCAGCCTTGGATAATCTGGCTTGTCTTCTAGAGGCCTTCTTACCGGCTTGGTCAAAGTGAACTCTAACTCTTTCTTGCCAGTGCTTTCTGAAGTGGTTCTTCAATAATGGTAAGTTCTTGGAGATGGCCATCTTTACTTATGGAGTTACACTGTAGGAAAAAATTTAAAAATTTGGTCAATCCGAATTTTCGCTGTTTGTAAAAAAGTTTTTCGCAAAGACCATTGGAACAGGAAGAGCTTAGGGAGTGTGTACAGGAAAGTCGGTTAATGGGGCTAAGGAGTGCGACATTTAGGCGAAAAACGAGTCACAACTCGCACGTTGTGCGAAGTGTAAATCATAGACTCTAAGAGTAAATTCCAGTCGCATTTTATCTCTGCGAACAGAACACATAACTTTCCTGCGAGTCTTCTCACTGTTTGTGATGTCGCATCTCATCAATGTCGTGGATATTTTGATCAATCTACGCACCTTTAACATACGGTCGCGCGACATCCTACATACAAATTTTTTTCCTCTCGATCGCTACGGGGCTCCCTTGGAAAAAATTTTAAAAAAACATCTTCACTTTTGAAAAAGTATAGACCAGTACCAGATTAAAGATGTCTGCTCCACAATCTGTCCAAGTATGTACCGACACAAGAGAGAAACTATATCGATATCGTGAATGAATAACCATAAAATGTGAACCAGTTATATTGAACTGAGGTTGTGTTGAATTATGGTTGTTGAAAAATTTTCATGAAGTAGAGATATGGAACCAGTAATGATGAAAATGTTATACTAACAAAAATTTTAGACTTTTGGTAAGAAGAAGTCCGCTACTGCCGTTGCCCACGTTAAGGCCGGTAAGGGTTTGATCAAGGTTAACGGTTCCCCAATCACCTTGGTTCAACCAGAAATCTTGAGATTCAAGGTTTACGAACCATTGACCTTGGTTGGTTTAGACAAGTTCCAAAACATTGATGTCAGAGTTAAGGTTACCGGTGGTGGTCACGTTTCTCAAGTTTACGCCATCAGACAAGCTATTGCTAAGGGTTTGATTGCTTACCACCAAAAATACGTTGACGAAGCTTCTAAGAACGAATTGAAGAAGATCTTCGCTTCTTACGACAAGACCTTGTTGGTTGCTGACTCCAGAAGAATGGAACCAAAGAAGTTCGGTGGTCGTGGTGCCAGAGCAAGATTCCAAAAGTCTTACCGTTAAGTTTGTCATATATTTACGCTCATATATATATATATCAATAATTGTTGTTGCTATATTGTAATTTTAGAAAGTGGTATATTTCGGACTAATAAAAATGAATAATGATAACAGTGTAAATTCAGTTTAGAACTTGTTGCAAAAAGTACATCTCATGTAATTTGTATGTTTTTTTGACAGCACCTTCTGAAGCTTTTTCCTAACTGATTAGTACAAGCCCTGCACCAGCTTGAATGTTTCAAATTGTAAATCTATTCGTTCATCTTGACTTGAAGGTCGATATGTTAGTGCTGAGAGTCCACGAAGGCTTATGGTATCTTAGATAAGGTATTTTAGGTATTTATGCCCCAAACTCAAAAATCATGACAACCAAGAAGCCAGAGCCTCTCATTGTGGTGTTTCTTGAAACTTTGTACGATGGTCATAGAAGGTGGACCCTTACTGAAATTTTGCAGCCTGACGTCTGACACATTTTTGGTGCAGGCTCAAATGCATGATTCATACTTGTAGAGATGCTGGGTTGGATGAGGCAGGTATTATTTTGACAAAGAGAGCGTAAACTTGAGCATCCGAATGTTTTCAATGATTTTCCAGGTGGGTTCCACCTTGTCTTTATCCGACTCACAGTCACTCCATCGATGCGTACTAAAATTCAACATGATTTTAAACAACGTTAAAGTACTTCAACCGCTCTTACTCAAGCGAAGTGACTAGAAGAAAGGAAGCATTCTAAACTCCATTTGCTCTTTCTGACAAGGAACGTTTACTTGGATATCTGGAAAGCTGCAAAAAAGAAGAGATGGGGCATACTGGGAATTGAACCCAGGGCCTCTCGCATATTTAGTTTCCCAAAGCGAGAATCATACCACTAGACCACACGCCCTATTTCTATGTAAAAAATGTTGGGCTGAAACCAAATAGTCACCGGTGCGTACTCTCCATGTATTTACGAGCAGATCAAACAAATCTTTTGGTGTGTCTAATTTATAAAATAAAGCATGGTCTTCGTTGATTCGTGTCCACACCTCCAATTGCCACTACCGTTTCATGGAGCCGAGGATCCAATTATCACTTTTATATATGTGCCGAACAGTCCTATATTGGCCTTATTAACAAAGACTTCGGTCCACTTATTTGACAGCAATACCTTCTTACCGCTTGGATTGCAGAAACGAAACGAAGAATCGATCAATTCACATGGTTCCAACCATTGCATAAAGATCAAGTATGTGGATACCTCCAGGTTGAAGCAACCATTTAGAAAGTTTAACTTGTATGTCCAGACAGACAAGAACTATTTGATTATTTACACCGTGTTGATAGATTACGAACAACCGATTTTTGAGATCCATAACTCCACAGACGATCAATTAATTCAAACATCGCTACCATTGTCTACCCGGAAGTTTAAATTCTCTTTGACGAACTTACTCAAATCAGCAACCCATTTGATTATCAATAGTAACCATATCATATTACCAAATCTTTTGAACGCTGAGCACGCAAATAATCCATACTTGGTAGATAACCACTTACTTCCCAATGTTCACTTAATCAAAAAGTTCTCATTATTCAAAATAGTGAATCTTCAAGACCATCAAGATTTTTGGTTGTTGTCCAAATCTCATGACATGTGTGTAGCTGATTCAGGTGAAATGCAAGTTATAGATCTCAGCTCGTTTCACAGTAAGGGCTACGAATGGAAAGAATTCGATTGGTACAATGAATCACCTCCAGTGAAGATGGCGTATAACAAGTTTAAAGACTATTTTATGTACGTCAACGAAAAGAAGGAGCTTTGGAGTTTTAATCTAAAGGGCAAAGGTAGAAAACTAAAGGACGAGTTTGTTTTTACAAAGTTATATTTCAACCCCAAGTACGACCTAGTGTTGACCGATACCTCAAGGTTATATAAAGTTACATTTGAAGGGGTTCAGTTGTTGAACCAAATCGATAAAGTGGGTGAAGTAAGATGGGCTCCAAATGGTGAGTTCTTCATTGTTCTCCAAAACACCGGGTACTGGTCATTACATAACAAACTTGGAAGAGAAATGTTTGACAGCGAGCTGAATGTTGACTTTCCATTTTTGAAAGCAAGTGATCTCCATATTAGCGAGAACTCTATGTACATCTACATTTTAGACCATGAGAAGAACCAATTGCACTCTGTCAAGTTGTTGCACTCTATGAACAATGGAATATATTATAACGTTGACTATCTCAGTGTCATAGACAACAAATCATTTATTAAATTCCCTATGATTTCACCGTTGAAGCTTACCATGTCGACTTCCGTGTGTGCATCTGTGAATCCATTCAACCAGTTTGCAATCTCTCAGAAGGAGAACTTAGTGGTATCAACTCCATACAAGTCAGATGACATCAACCACGCTTTGTGGTACAACTTCAGAAACGAATCGATAGACACCTTCAACATCCAAAAATTGTTTTGGTTCAATGATTACTTGATATTGATCAATAGAAACGAAGAATACGATGAAATCAGAATTGTCAATGCCAAAAACTCCAAGTTTGGAGGCTCTGGGGGTCACTACGTGTTCAGCAATGATGCAATTGTGTGGAACCATAACTTCAATAAGTGCTACATACATCATGCTGAGTTCCAAAGAGACAAGTTAATTGTCCTTACTGACGACTTGAAGTTAATTTTATTGCAGTTCTCGAACAAAAAGGTAGTAAGGGAAATTGGTAAGATCCAAAATGTTTCTATTGAGCTTTTGAAAGTCGTGCACTTAGATTCCATTCACGAAAGATTGAACTTAACAAACATTATCCAATCCACAATAGTAATTTCAAAACACTTTTTATTTCTTCTTAGTACAGGGGAATTGTACATGATGAAGAACACCTCAGATACCGATACAAAAACCAATTATAATTTGGAGTTGATTAACACTTTAGTGGACAGTTTCAAGCTCATAAATATCTTGAACGAGGAGTATATATACTTTGAGGTCGAGAAGGAAGTGCAGATTCACAAGTTGGGGGATATTGTGAACGGTACCTTGGACCCAATTAAAATCGAAATTGATCCAAATTACCATTTCCTCGAGTTGACGACGTCCTTAGAAATGATATATTTGGAGACTGTATTCACTCCCCTGTTGTTTATCACGCAAAGGTTGTCCAAAGAATTGATCCTCCACAAGTTTATCGAATACTCCTTAGTTCGCAAACCAGACATCGTGGAGAAGTTTAAAGACATAAGCCACTTTGACTACGCAATGGAAATTCTTTTGTTCAATTACCTCCAAGATGACAACGATGAACTTCTCAAGAAGTTGATAAAACTTATTCCTAACATGTCGGTCATTATTAACTGCTTTAGAAAGATTGAGGTGAAGTATTGGTCCAAGGTCTTCGAATTATTGGAGACCACCCCAGTACAGTTCATGAACGAATTGGTTGAATCCAAGGACCATAAGTTGTGTTATCACTATTTGATCATCTATTTGAATTCTAAGACAGAGGAGGATGAAACTGCTGGAAAGTTAACTTCCAACGATCATGAGTTGATTTTGAATATCATAGGCTTACTTCTGAAGGCAGAGATGTGGGAGTGGTGCTTTGAGTTGTGTCGGTTCATAAAGATATTAGAACCCGATGCCAGCTTGTTGAAAAAGATAATGAAGACTTTGCTGAATAAACAGAATTTGGACGCAGTCAACATCCACGAAGTGGATTAGGCCAGCGTTATTGGAAACGCATACTTCTTCTGGTGTTTAGCGTAATAGATCATCTTCGATTTGAGAGTACTCACAAACAATGAGATAAAATACATTAGGGATACTTATATACTTTCCAGTTGTAGTAGGAATGACTTCTTAACTCTCTTTGAAACCAAATGAGTCTCGCTCAGCGCAAGTGTATGCTTCAGGTTCGCACAATATTGTGCAGCACTTTTTTGCATCCAAATCGGCACATCTCTGTAAAGTCTTGTTCGTGGCAACATGACTTGAATTTTTTTAAACAAGAGCTAGGTAACAAAATTTCATCTAGCTGACTGTGCTCCGTTACTTACTTATTCACCATTTTCAAGGAGGCCACCAACGTCTGGGCTGAATTATGTATATGTGTCCTGCATACACGTTCGACCAACCATAGGTCGCTAAAATATCATCAACAAAAAAAAAAGTATACAGCCTACCCACTAATGACTTTAGCTACTGAGTTTGCGGAAACCACCCGCCGTTCGCTTACCCAAACGGACATGAGAAAGAGAGTCTTGCACTTGTACCGTAAATACATGAGATACTCCAGAGAAATTGTTGACTTGTACGAGTTGGATATGCCAGTCGCCAACGTCAAGACCAAGGTTAGACAAGAGTTTGAAAGACAAAGATACGTCAAGGACTTGGGTGTCCAAAACGTTTTGTACGCCAAGGGTCAAATGGAATTCCAAGAATTGATTAACTTCTGGAAGCAACAATGTCATGTTTTGAGATACTTTGAAGACCAACACGCCTACAACACTGTTGACAAGAATGACTTTGTCAAGAACTTCTTAAGAGGTAACTAAGGGAGGATCATATAAAAGTAGGAGACACGAAGAAAGATGATTTATATTGCATGAGTAGAACTTGATGAAATAAAGATAATACGTATGTTGATGTAGTTACACCAAATGATGAGGTAGAGATCGAGACGGGAACAGATCAAGCACCAGTAAGGCCAGTTCTGTCAGCAGAAGTAGGAAACCCACCTGAGAACACGATGTTGCTCAACGTATAAAGAGAAAGTAAGGTAAAAGTAAGGGCTGTTAAACAACTCAAATACCTTTTACATTATGCTAATTGTATTTTAACACTATATAGATTTATTAGGGTATAAACATTAAGAGCAAGATAGAAGTAAACGAATATTCAACGGATCATATTTATTCCAAGTGGTCATCCAAAGGAGCTTCATCACCGTAAGCACCATCAATGTCTTCATCTTCGTCGACACTGGCTTCTTGGTATTGTTGATATTCGCTCACCAAATCATTCATATTAGATTCTGCTTCGGTGAATTCCATCTCATCCATACCTTCAGAAGTGTACCAATGCAAGAAAGCCTTTCTTCTGAACATGGCACTGAATTGGTCACCGACTCTCTTGAACAATTCTTGGATAGAGGTAGAGTTACCGATAAAGGTGGCAGCCATGTCCAAGTCCTTTGGAGGAACAGAACAGACGGCGGTTTGCACATTGTTTGGAATCCATTCAACAAAGTAAGAGGCGTTTCTAGTTTGAACCTTGAGCATTTCGTCTTCAACTTCCTTAACAGAAACCTTACCTCTGAAAAATGCTGCAACGGTCAAGTATCTACCGTTCTTTGGATCGGAAGCAGCCATCATGTTCTTAGAGTCAAACATCTGTTGGGTTAATTCTGGGACGGTCAAAGATCTGAAAGACTTGGAACCAATTGAGGTCAATGGAGCGTAACCAACCATGAAAAAGTGCAATCTTGGGAAAGGAACCAAGTTAACGGCCAATTTTCTCAAGTCAGAGTTCAATTGACCTGGGTAACGCAAGGAGGTGGTAACACCAGACATGACGGAGGAAACTAAACTGTTCAATTCATCGTAAGATGGTTGAGGCAATTTTAAGGTCTTTTGACAGATGTTGTACAAAGCTTCGTTATCAATACAGAAGGTTTCATCAGAGTTTTCAACCAATTGGTGCACAGATAAAGTGGCGTTATATGGTTCGATAACGGTGTCAGAAACCTTTGGAGATGGGACAACAGAGAAAGTGGCCATCATTCTATCTGGGAATTCTTCTCTAATCTTGGAAATCAATAAGGTACCCATACCAGAACCGGTACCACCACCAAGGGAGTGGGTGATTTGGAAACCTTGCAAGGAGTCACAGGCTTCAGCTTCTCTTCTAACAACTTCTAAAACGGAATCGACCAATTCAGCACCTTCTGTGTAGTGACCCTTGGCCCAAACGTTACCAGCGGAAGATTGACCGAAAATATAGTTGTCTGGTCTGAATAAGTTACCAATGTGAGAATTCTTAACGCCGTCAATAGTACCTGGTTCTAAATCGACCAAGACCGCACGTGGAACGTACTTGCCTGAGGAGGCTTCGTTAAAGTACACATTCAATTTGGATCTTTGGATTTCATCTTGCCCGTGGTAGTTACCGTTGCTATCTAAACCGTGTTCACCACAGATAGTTTCCCAAAAGGCAGCACCCTAAAATATCTGGTTAGTATGACTTCTCACATAATTATTCAAATTACAATTCCACAAATCTGTTCAATCATATAAACCCGATATGATGAAATTTCCACTGCTGATAATACTCAATACTTACAATTTGGTTACCACATTGACCAGTAGATAAATGAATCTAAACCCGTTAGTATATATTTCAAGGTGGATCGTGTTGAATTGACCGATTTCAAGAAACCTTTGCCCTTCTTTCAAGCGCGTGTAATTTCAACCACGTAGGCGATTCCAACAAGGGTTTTCTTCCGTCGATAATTCTCCTTCTCAAGCACATACGATTTCTCTCATGATATGACTCTGCTGATTCGTATACGATATTGATTGATGTTCAATAAATACCTAAAGAAAGTAGGGGAAAGAAAAAGCTAATATAAAAAAAAAACTGACAATAACAAATTGGACCGTAGCGTTTGTTTGTTGTTTTGATTCAGTGTAAAAATCTTTTTGCTGGTTGGGAGAATATAAATGCATGTTGTGCGGTACTTGTTTGCAGGTTCTATCCCGATCAAGATATAATTTTGCAGGTTACTACACTAAGTCTTCGTCTACTTGTTCCTAGTTAGGGAATATTGTAAATAAAACCTCGCGTGCGGACTATATGTAGGACTCCTTTAATCGAGGACTTTGATAGAGGCGAATCAATAGCGAGATTCTTGAGCCGATAAGGTCAGAGCATCTGTAATGTGGTAGTTTGAGAGACCTCAAATTTCTAGCCAGTAATGAATACCGGGAACTGCAAGTTTGCTGAAACATCCAACGTGTCTTGGAAGGGTTCGCCTATATCACTAGGTTACTTAAAGGTTGAAAAATTTCAACCAAAAAAGCAGAAAAATTACTGTCATTAGGAAAATTTGCATAGACTCCTTTGTATTGGTACCGTGTAGTTGAAAAACCGGGAAGACAACATTGTTGACATGGCACCATACATTTTGACATCGATTAGATTTGGTAGCGCAATGTTAGAGCGATTAGATTTGGGTGGCACCCCAGTGCGCAGGTTTTCTGTGGGCCCTAGAAGTCCCTTTGGTAGCGCGGGTTGCTCGTGCTACGCCAAAAAAAATAAATCCCAATTAAAAAAAGACAAGTATACTTTCTAACCCATGTCTACGGCTATCCAGAATAGAACGTTTGAGTTTCAACAGTGTGTTTCTTCATATGATAAGATAAATAAGAAGAACAATGTTGGTAAAGTTGGGCAAGCTAATCGGGGACCAGTGAAGAAGTCCCAGTTCAGCCAACACGCAAGTGTCATTGCTAAAGATATTTCACATGTGACTGACTTGTTAAGCAAGTTGGCGTTACTAGCTAAGAGAAAGCCAATCTTCGATGACAAACCAGTTGAGATAGGTGAATTAACATATGTTATCAAGCAAGAAATATTTAAGATTGAACAAAACATTCAGAATTTACAGAAGTTTATGAAAGGCGACACATCCATCCAAATCGATTCCCAAACCACCCAATTTTCGAAGAATGTTGTCACTTTATTGAACTCTAAGATGAAGAACGTCAGTGGAGAATTCAAGAACGTCTTAGAAATTAGACAAAAGAATGAAATCTTGAATAAAAATAGAACAGAAAACTTTTTGAGTGTGAACAACGCCCACCAACAGCAGCAGCAACAAGGCAACGGAGCCCTTGGCCGTTCCAAATCCCCACTATTAGAAACATTATCTACCAACGAGAACCCATACTTGCTGAATGTTGGCACTCCTCAATCATACATAGACTCCGAAATTAATACCGCCACCGGAAGCCCATACGCCGCCAATGATTATCTTGCCATTCCAAACCAAACTCAACAGCTTTTACTCATGGAAGAACAGTCCAGTGAATACTTACAGCAAAGAAATAGGGCCGTTGAGACCATCGAGTCAACCATTAACGAGGTCGGGAACCTCTTCCTGCAGTTGGCAACCATGGTCTCTGAACAAGGAGAACAGATCCAAAGAATCGACGAAAACGTCGAAGATATAAGCATTAACATTTCCGGTGCTCAAAGAGAGTTATTGAAGTACTATGCACACATATCAAGTAATAGATGGCTCTTTCTCAAGATATTTGGTGTTTTAATTTTGTTTTTCTTTTTGTGGGTAATGGTTAGTTAAATTGTATATACCAACATGCTATTATATATATTTCTCATTGCAATTCCTAGGCCGCCTCTGCACCATAGTCAACGGCGGAATCGAAGGGCATGTCGGAGCGGTGTGGGTTATCAGCTTGTTAAGCATTTATGTTCGGTCGTGTCCCATTGTTCAAAAAACTGGTGTGCCACTCATTTTTCTCTTCCCTCCCCCAATCATCGATTTTTGTATAACCAGAGGGCTCCAAAACTCCTGAGAGATAAGCATAGAGATTCAAACGACAATCACGTAAACGAAATGTGGAACTATTTATTTGGAGGCCAGAAGCAACAGCAGAAGAAGGAGCTTCCTAAGAAAGCTATTGTTGAGTTACGTGAACACATTCAAACCTTGAACAAGAAACGCAATCACTTGGAACTGCAGATATCTGATCAAGACACAGCTGCTCGTAAATACATTACCACAAATAAGACTTTAGCCAAGAATGCATTGAAGAAGAAGAAGGGGTATGAGGTCAACTTGATGAAGATTGAAAACCAAATCGAGTCTTTGGAATCACAATTAACTGCCATAGAGGGTGCTAACTTGAACTTGGAAACTATGAAGGCTATGAAGCAAGGTTCGAATGCTTTGAAGCAATTGCATGGAGAGTACGATATCGACAAGGTGGAAGAAACTATGGATGACATTAGAGAACAAGTTGAGCTTGCAGACGAAATCTCCGAGGCTATATCAAGACCAGTTAACACTGAATTCGTCGATGAAGATGAACTCGACGAAGAGTTGGCTGCTTTACAGGAAGAAGCAACCCAGCAAAAGGTGCAACAACCTGTTCAAAAGCAAGCTCAACCCCAAGAACAATTGCCCTCTTTCCCTACCGTTTCAAAGACAAAGCCAGAAGCTTCCAAGGAAGACGACGAGGACGAAGAAGCTTTGAAAGCATTACAAGCGGAAATGGGGTTGTAGTTTTACTTCGACAGTTCAGTTTTTATTAATGGGTAGTCATACTAATTCTTTTTTTGTTTATGGAATACAATACACGTTTTAATTAGAGTTCTAGAAAAGGGGTCCCTTGATAGTGGTATCGTAAGGCATGTACGAGCTTCACTAGGAAACTCCAAAACACAGAATCATAAAGAGTTAGTCCATACGAGTGAAGTTCCGTTCTACTGGATCAGTTGTTGGGTTAGCCATGCCTATTACTTGCGCCACTGAATCGCTTATCTCTACTTTTTGGTGGCAAGTGCATGTTTTTTGTAACTCCACAATTAACGGCGGGCCCCTCCTTCATTTACGTCTGGCCTATACAGTTAGTACGCTTTGCAATACTTTCGATATTGGAGGATATAGAATGCTGCTCTGGCTAATTGCAATGCTATCTTCTTTACTCCAGATTCACTGTTGTTCAAGTAAACGAGCCGTCTCCCCCCAAACTCCATAGTGAGTTTCCTTTCTCATTGTCAGGTGACCTCAATCCCCATTGAGAGGAAATCGGTTACACAATCCGCTCATTGAGTACGCAATCGGACATTTGAGCAGCCCCAACATACACTATTCCTAATCACTCGACAAAGCCAAATACCTTACCCGACACTGCATCAGCTGGTTGGACGCACCAATGCACTATCCACAGTTTTCTCTCCACTCTTGTAACAAGTAGCACCCTGCATATACCAAACAGTTCCAAAAGAAATTCGTACGATGCGAAGAGTTTTTTTCAAACTTCACTCTTTCATACATAACCAAATACTATGCTTAGAGTGGCGGCAAAGAGAAGTACAAACCAGAGTATACGGCTGCAGGTAGTATTCTCCAGAACGATCAAAGGGTCAACAACAACTGGAGCAGCTGCCGCAGCAGTTGCGCTTTCTAAGTCTGGCGCAGAAGAGTTTGGAATGTACAAATCATTTATTGATGATTTAAAGAGTAAGCCTGTGAATGAGAGAAGAACCAACCAGAGATTGCATCTCAAAAGTTTCAGTGAAATTGACGGGAACTCGTCTGTGAACATTAAAGAATCAGACAAGAAGGAATTAGCATGGTCCTCGCATTACGATCCAGTTTCAAGGTCGCCCTACGCAAAGGATGTAGTACACTTGCACTCACTCCTTGATGCCCTTTTGGCAAGCAAGAACTTTGAGCGTGCAGAGAGAATCTTGAGGGCAATATATCCACTTTTATCGAATCCCGAGTCATTTGTGTTTACGTTTAATGAATACTTCCAAGCATGGGCTGCCCAGCCTACTGTCACTTTGCAAGAGGCCCAAGCTTACAAAGAAAGATTTGGAGAGCAATTCCCACAAGTCAAATTTAATGACCGTACCCATGCCATATTACTATCCAAGTACTTGACTACAAACACTCCATATCAAGCATACCTCAACAAGTTCACCATAAGACTGTGTAACGGGATTTTTTCTCACATCGATTTGATAGGGGCAGATGGATTGATGGAGGTGTTTAAAAACGAGCAAATTACAGAGGCACACGTCCCAAGCGACTTTGTTCACTTGTACAAGCAGGTCCGTTCTGGCGAACTCGAAGAAGATGACATGGAAGAGAAGGTTCCTGAGTACTTTAGTGAGAATAAGCAAGTTCCAACCATAGCAAAGGACACAGAAAACTTGAGAGCTGTGGACTCTTTTGGCCTCAAGGTCATTAGACACACGCTTTTGGGTTTGCAAGAAGAAACTGGATTAGAAGATTTCTCCAGTATCATCAAGGAAATCGAAGTTGACATCGAAAGTCATGTTTTGCATAGCGCTGAAAAGTTAAACAAGCGTGATTACCATAGCATTTACAAAACTCTCAAGACAGAGGACCAGAGGAGGAGGTTCAACGAAGCCTTGGATATCTTCAACGAGGCCCGTCAAAGACAATTGGAGCTCCGTGGAGCTGATGGGGCTAAAGAAAAGTGGAAGCACGAGTTTGAGGAAATGCAAAAGCGTGGAGGTCTCAGCGTCAACAAGGGCTTGAATGCACAGTTGTTCAAGTGGTACTCAGAGTTCTTGCCCTACATGGAAGAGGAAGTCAAGCAGTGCCAATTGCTCTTAGATGGTAAGGTCGACAAGTCCAAGCTTACCCCAGCAGAAGCACAGATAGTCAAGGACCGTGAATACTACGCTCCGTACTTGGTACTTGTGCCCCCACCAAAGATGTGTGTTGTGACCATATTAGAAATGTTGAAGTTGACATCGACCGGAGGCATTGACAATGGTATGCGTGCTGCACGTGCACTTTTATCTGTGGGCCGTGCCATTGAGCTCGAGTACCGCTCCCAGAGCTACGTGGACACCGAAAAGAAGGTGTATTCCAAAAAGGTGAGAACCACGTCGCAGTGGAAGAAGCTCTTAAGAATGAAGAAGCAGATTGTGCTCGAAAACACCGATGTTGAGTCGTCTGACTGGACCAACACCGTGACCGCCAAGGTCGGTGCTGTTCTCATTTCCCTCTTGAAGCATGTTGCCAAGGTTCCTGTTAAAGGAGTTGATCCAACCACAGGAAAGACAATCACTGGAGTGCAGCCTGCTATCCACCACTCATACAAGTTTGCTAACGGGCAGAAGTTGGGTGTTTTCGTCATCCACAAGGACGTTGTGCGTCAATTGGGTGGGAAATCGTTGAGCAACTGCGTGCAGCCACAACTCCTTCCGATGTTGGTTCCTCCTCGCCCATGGACCACCCACAATGACGGAGGTTACTTGTTTCTGCGCAACTCGTTGGTCCGTATCAAGGACTCTGCTGAGATTTCGGCTTATTTGAAGGCTGCGTCCGATGCAGGCAACTTAACCGAAATCTACGATGGGTTGAATGTTTTGGGAAACACCGCCTGGACCGTCAACCGCCGTGTCTTGGAGGTGATCATCAGATACTGGAACTCCGGAAAGGAGTTCTTGGACATTCCTCCAATCATCGAAGACCCAAAGCTTCCGGAACGTCCACCAGCAAATGCAGAACCTTCCGAAAAGTACGACTACCAGCGTAGGGTTAAGCAGGTGCTTAACGATGCAGCTTCAGCCAAGTCCCAAAGATGTGACACCAACTACAAGTTGGAAATTGCCCGCGGGTTTGTAGGCGAGAAGCTCTACTTTCCCCACAATGTGGATTTCAGAGGAAGAGCATACCCATTGTCCCCACACTTCAACCACTTGGGTAACGATATGACCAGATCTCTATTTTTGTTCTGGGAAGGTCGTGAGTTGGGAGAAAATGGGTTGCGTTGGCTCAAGGTGCACTTGGCCAATGTTTTTGGGATTGATAAGGCTCCATTAGAGGAAAGAATCCAATTTGTGGATGACAACCTCCAAAACATCTTTGAATCTGCAAAGGATCCGTACAACAACGACTGGTGGAGAAAGGGAGAAAAGCCATGGCAGGTTTTGGGGTGCTGCTTTGAGTTGACCGAGGCTTACAATATGGAAGACCCAAGAAAGTACGTTTCGCACATTCCAGTCCACCAAGATGGATCTTGTAATGGTTTGCAGCATTATGCCGCGCTTGGAGGGGATTTCGAAGGTGCCAAGCAAGTTAACTTGATCCCTGCAGACAGACCACAAGACGTCTATGCGTTTGTTGCCGGATTGGTCAAGACCCGTATCGATAAGGCTGCTGCTGAGGGCGACAAGTACGCACTTTTCTTGCAAGACAAGATCACCAGAAAGGTGGTCAAGCAGACGGTCATGACCAATGTGTACGGTGTGACCTTTGTTGGGGCTGCTGCCCAAATCAAGAAGCAGCTTGACAAGTACTTTGACAAGGACAGCGGCGAAGATGTCGCACAGTACTCGCGCTACTTGACGCAGCACGTTTTTGCATCCATCAGAGAGCTTTTCGAAGGTGCACACAACATCCAGGACTGGCTCGGAGAGGCAGCCAGAAGAATCTCCAAGTCCGTGCGTATTGACTACGACGAAGTATTAGCAGATAAGAAGCCAAACCACATGTCACTGGTTATCTGGACGACCCCGTTGGGGTTGCCATGCGTGCAGCCCTACAGAGTGTCGAAAGTGCAGTTGATCAAGACCAACTTGCAAGACATCTCCATCTCCGATCCATTCGGAGCCACGCAGGTTGACTCGCGTAAACAGTTGACGGCGTTCCCACCCAACTTTGTCCACCTGTTGGATGCGACGCACATGTTGATGACGTCCCGCGCATGCGGCCACAAAAACATGTCATTTGCAGCCGTCCACGATTCGTACTGGACACATGCAGCCGACATCGACGAGATGAACGTTGAAATCAGAAGACAGTTCATTGATTTGCACAAGAGCAACTTGATCAGCCAGATCAAAGACGAGTTTGAATTGAGATACAAAGAGTGTTTGCAGGTCGTCTTGATCCCACAGGATCACGAGATTGCAGCCAAAATTAAAGAAGTCCGCAAAAATGTGGCCAAGTCGTTGGGCAGAGCCTTGACCGTTGCAGATGAGGTCTACTTGGAGAAGAAGAGATTGCAGCTCTTGCTGTCTCTGGACCCTAAGATTGTCCAAACAGGTAAAGACATGGTCACCACCATTAGTGTAATTGGCGACTTTGATTTGAACTCCATATCTGTTTTGACTTCGAGCGCCAAAAAGTCTATGCAAGTGTTGGCCCCTTTGAAGTTCCCTGAGATCCCTGAAAGAGGTGGTTTCGACGTGGAGGTTGTGAAGGACTCCACCTACTTCTTTGCATAGACGTGCCTATGATTTAATGTCAGCATTTGCCACGTACCCATTTGCCACGTTCTACCATGTACCACGTTCTACCATTTGATTTGATTTGAAAAGTTTGTATATATGTCGTTAGACTCCCGCTTTTTTTGTATATAGCAAGGTTAATAGAAAGGTTCGCACATATTTTTGATTTGTAAAGATGGACTTGCGAGCTTGTCATCCCGATCTACTAGGCGAGATCTTCAAGTATGTTCCCACCAGCGAGATGGAGTATCTCTTTGGGGATCTGTTTGTGCGCCCGTGGATCTTGAAGAAGATGTTTGACACCATTGACTTGCACAACTACGACCAAGGGCGGTTCATACGACCTTATTTTGTTGGAACCATGAGTTTAAGCAACAAGGACGTGCACTACTTCATAAAGAGAGGACTTATCAAGCCAAGAAAGCTCTTGATTCACGACCCGGAGCTCATCAGTTCATTGGACGATGACTTACTCAGCCATTTCGACTCAATTGAGTACCCAGATGAGGACTACGTTGTGTGGAAGCATCACGATCAAGTCGTTGATAAGCTACTACAATTGAACAACACCACGGCGGTTAGTCTCAACGTATTGGATCTTGCAAAGACCGTCTTGCCGCCCAAGTTGAACAACCTCACGGTGCGCACCGTTGTTGGCGGTAACCCATCCATGTACCCGGCATGCCTCCAGACTTTGAACTTGACGGGACATGTATATAACTTTGAATTGCTTCCGACCTCGCTCACCAAGTTGAGCTTGAAGCTATCGGCTGAGATAGAGGTCAATATTCAGCACTTAATAAACCTTAGAAACCTAGTGGCGGAAAGAGGATATTTTACATACTTACATTTGCCGCCCTCAATCACCGAGCTACACCTATTTAAAGTCGAGTGCTCCAACAAATTCGATATGCCGACTTTAAAGTCGTTGTCGATTGTCAACTGCGGATTGACCTCTCAGGTATTACAGGAATTACCGCCCGGTTTACAGAAGCTTCACCTCGCGCGGATCTCAATCTTGGATCCACCAAACATCACTGTGCGAAGACTCCCGTCACTCGAAGAGATTCCGGTGCATGAGTTGGATGTCGACTTCCCAGAATCGATCCAAGAGCTCGAGTTTTGGAACTTTAAGGGCATCTTCTTCTCACATTTTCTGTTTCCTAGTACCCTTAAACTGTTCATAGCAATTAAAACAGATGTTCTAACATTCAGGAAGCTGTCCCGGACATTGCACCTTGATTTGAATCTTGACTTTCCACCCTCAACTGAGTCTATACAGTTGAGCGAACTAGGCTTCAGCGCGATTTCGTCAAACATAGGCACCTTGCCCCGGTTGACCCAGTTGACGCTATCCGTTAACACGCACATACCTAATTTCGAATACCCCAAGAGTCTCAGGCGCTTGGACTTGGCCAACGCAAGTATCTCCTCCATAAATTTAAGCCATACGCAGCTCACATACTTGAACTTATTGTCCAACGAAATCACCTCGCTTGGCGACATATTCATTCCGCCCACATTGGAACGATTGTACCTCGGGTACAATAAGATCACCAAATTAGACAGAAAGATAAACGTGAAGTTCTTGAATTTGTACAACAACGAGATTCTGGAGATCACGCTGGAGTTCAAAAAACTGCCTATCCTCTACCTCAATCTCTCGAACCAGAAGTTCCTTGAGCTTGACCTTGGGCAACTTCCTGACACCTTGGTGTCGTTGGATCTAAGTGAAACGTGGGACACTTGGCAAATTTCAGATGTTTGGCACCTGGAAGGGACATGTGTTGGCCAACTACCGCAAAACTTGGTGTATGCCAACATCTTCAGGGTCCACTCGCAAGTGAAAGTACCGTACTGGGACCTCATTTTGGAGAAACTCCCGCAATTGAAGTGCTCGCACGTAAGCCTGTACGCGAACATGTACGAGTTGGGACAGTACTACAAGTTGCTTGCCAAGGGCAGGAGGCAGTCGACCGTGATTATCCGGGATGAAGTCACGGTGGTGCTCGAGGGCGAGGAGCACTTGATCTGCAAAGCTGGTGCACTGAGGTGAGCGAAAACGCTGCAGCACCTGCGTCCACACATACATCGCTCATGCACACATCCGTGCAACCTACAAGTAGTAAACTTCATCTTTGCAGGCAAAGATATGCCCAAACTATGTATCTATCAATTCATATACCTACTGAGAGGCAACGAATGTATTTATATAATCTTGCCCTGTTGTTCCAAATTCTCTATCAAAGGTAAAAGGGGTTCCATTTCAGACCGTTCAACCAAGTTGTATTCCTTCAGGAAACTGATGAAATGAGCAAAGAAGGAGTTCCAATGCGCTTCTAAAGATAAATGGACGTACTTGTCGAAATGGTTGTGATAGATGTGGGCGAATATTCTAAACATTTGTCGAGCCATGTTTTTGCAGTCCTTCAAAAAGTTAGGAGGGAACGCCCCGCCGTTTTTTGTAGGGAATATCGACTGGTCGTTTATCTTGGAAGCAATCCAGGCTAAGATATACTCGATGTATTGTACGGCAGGCAAATTGACTGCCTGGCCCGACGAATCTACCCACAAGTAGTTTGTGTTGGGGCCCGCACTCATTGTAGGGTAGGCCTCGGGTGTAACGTACTCGTCAATGACTCCGTAGAACTGGTTCAAGTTGTTGAACAACTCAAAGATGTTGAGCGCTATCCACTCACCGTAGTCAACGTATTTTGGAAGTTGGACAATAGTCTTGAAGGAACCTTTGACAAGCGCAGTCTTGACAAACGGCTCGCACAAAAACAACGGGGTCTCCTCGCCAGTACTCGACACAGACCCGACAGATCCATGCTTTTTAGGCAGTGTGTTGTTGAAACCTCCACTGGAACTAGTGCCCGCACGATTTCGTCTGGTGGGCGATGCTTGTGGATTGGCGAAATGTATCTGGTTGTTGCCTCGCTGCTTCGAAGGAGACATCCGGGTAGGCGACTGCGTCCTTCTCAACGGTGATCCAGAACTGTTGGAATGTGCATATAAGGGAGATGGAGCTTCAAGATCTTTCTTGTTCTTTTTAGAGTTTCTACCGAACCCTCTAATGGAATTGAAAAACGACATGCTAGCAAATAGAAAACCAGATCCACAGGGGGGTTTATGTAACAGGCGACGGGTAGTACTTAATTCAGCTCTTTGGATGTGCTCCGGGGGTCTCTAGTTACGTATGACTTGAAAACTGCTGATGGTACCGTAAAGGATTTGGAAATGTCGTCAAGTGTTATGAATGTGCTTTGGAAAACCGTTCGTATTTGGTAGCCAGATCTTGTTTTTTTTTGTCTCGCTATTTCTGATTCTAGTAAAAAGATAAGTCACGGGACGCATCAGGTGACCCACATTTTTGCCTATTCCGGACTCGAATCTACAAGATGGGGTGCGTGCTACTATAATGCTGTGCAGTGACTTAATATATTCATTAGCGAAGTAGCCCTACGGGAAGAAGAAAGAGGAGAATGAGGAGAACAAAAGGAAGGTGAGGCACCTGCGACAAAAAATAAGACTTGTATCTGACAAGGCGTATGGTTTTCGGTGTGGTTTGAACCATTCCGCTACGCGTAGCAGCTTTTGCATCCAATGGACCTTGCCTCAGCATGCACTCACTCACCCTATCTGCCCTCTTTGTGCCGGTGGTATAAATATATCCAATCAGAGTACTTCGCTAATCGATATAGATGCTTCTAAAATGCTCTTTGGAGCTGGGTTTGGGGGTATGGTCTAAACAAAGGCACCCAAGGATTGACCCATCTTAATCTTTTGACCAGGAGTAAGATCAAACCTAAAGTTAGTTGGAGCCTCAAAAACCAAGACGACAGTCGAACCCAACTTGAAACCTCCAACCTCCTGGCCCTTGGTCAATGGATGTCCACCCAAGAACTTGCTGGACTTGGAGTAGGTGGCCTCGTATACAGTATTTTTCTTCAATCTCTTCTTTTCAATCTTCTCAGCAGCCTCTTGCGATTCGTCCTTGAGCAACAAGGGCGTGGACTCATCTATTATCCCGGACTTGGTCGAATAGTGTCTGCCCTCGTACTTCTCGTTGGTCTTCAAGTCCTTGTCGAAGTTCACGACAATGCTCCCGACGTTGGTGGCTCCAACAGGAATCATGGAGAAGAACCCATACTTCCAGTAGCCTAACAATGCAACTCTTTCATTCAAAACAAACAATCCTTGTAAAGTTTTCTGAAAGAAGGGCGCTACAGAGAACAATTCACCAATGAAATGACGTCTTAAAGTGGTGACCCAGTTGGCCGGCGAGTGGTAACGGTGGTAGTCCCCTGGTGCGAGATAAATAACAGTAAAGAACAAATCAGTGTTGGGCTTGCCAACTATAGACTGCACCACAGCAGGCTTTAAGTCTTTGGCAACAGTCAATTCCTTGGAAAAGCTCGTTTCCTCTGGAGAACTCTTGTCTCCATCATCCTTGTATTCCAATTCTTTCAAGTGGTAGTCGATTCCTGTGACCTTGGCGAACTCCACTGGGTCAATTTCAGATTCGTCGAAATCGAGCGACTGGCTTGGAGCAGCCAATTTGCGTGTGTTCAACCCCAAAAGGGCCTCAATTGAGTATGTCATACCCTTGACTTGCTCGATTTCTCCGTTTTCGATCTTACCGAAACCAAGGATCTTCCCGTCAGAGGGGGAAACCAACTCGGAATCGTCCAACGGACGCACACCGGGCCTCAAGGAACGGTAGAAAAACTCGCTCAAGTTTTTGAATGTGCTCAAGTCAGGCTCCTCCATCTCATCCAAGTTGACGCCAAAGAGCGCGGAATAAAGTTTGTACGAAGGTGCTCTTAACCACACAGGTAAATCAATGGAATTCACTTGTCCCCATAACCTGGAAATTCCCTTTAAGGGCAAAGTGGAGTAGGCATACAACTGCCAAGTTTGAGGTTTAATCTGGTATGGGTTTGGCTCAATGTCTTCGTCGTCCTCTTCACCGTGGCGGTCGTACCGAATCTTGGCGGCCATTCCGCTCAACACAATAATCAACGACGTCAATGTCCACCATCTTATAAACCTCCTTCTTTGCTGTCTACGTGTCCTGGCCTCAACAGAAAACCACCTGTTGTGAAGACTCTTAGTCTTGTTCCGGATCTTTTGGTTGGCGTTAGACAAGGAACGGGTAGGAATCCTCAATTTGGGGAAACGAACGTAGCCATTGTTCAATCCCAACGATTTGTTGGTCCACGTAGAGTAATACAAAACGTTTCTCTTAGGTCTTGGAATCTTGGGAAATCTGTAGTAGTAGGAGCTGAATCGTCTCTTCTGCTGCTGCTGTTGTTGAGCCAATTCGGCTGCGGTTCCGGCCCTCGAGAGCGGTTGATTAATGTCCATTCTTTGTGCTCCAAAAGAAATCTGCTTTCCATTTAGCGCCAGCCTCATTCCTGACCGGATTCCTAAGCTAGGAGGTCTGTAAACCATGTTTTATTTATTTATTTAAATAAACAAAAACTAGTATTTGACTAGCTTTGAAAAAAAAAATAAAACAAAAAAAACTCCCTGGACACGCCGCTAAAGTTTTACGAGAGAAACACAAAATTGCAAAATTACTCTAGACAAAGTAATCACTCGGAAGATATAGTGAATGCGATAGTATGAGGGATATCTATTTGTGGTAATTGACGAGATATTAAGCTAAGATATACAATAGGGGAGGGGATTGACAGGAAGGGAGGGGTGTTAAGAATATTCAATATTCTGTGGAGACCAAAGTCCTAGTATACAGGTGCAGGTGATGTTTCAGCTATAGGCACCATTGTCTAATTATACTTCTGGTTGGGGTCTGGAGCTCCAATGATACATTCCCTTTCGTCCTTATTTGCAAGCGTCTTGTGAGCGTTGACGCGGCTCAGATCCTGCCTATGCTGTGTCACGATTTGAATTCGCATGTGAAAATGCTCAGCTAGAAAAACTTGCCTATTGCGGACAGAGGCTTTTGCATCAACCACCTAGCACCAGCAGCTTCAAGTGCTCGACAAAGTCCATAGAAATGTAGTTCAAGTCCTGGAGGAGCAACCTGTCTGAGTACGAGAAGATCAACCTGAGGTTCCAGAGGTCCTCGGAATTGGCCGGCGCACGTGCCATGTGGTCCAACTGTAGCTTGTCGTCGATAATGCTGTAGATGGTATTATAGTAGTTATCAATATCGTTATTTTGGTCGTTGCTGTCAAAGAGAAGAAGCTTTTTCTCGTACTCCCGAATGTCAAAGAGACCCATGCTCCATATTTTCTTCAAGTCTGGACTAATCTCGATCTCGCCATTATCGACTTGAAGGGCTTTGTTTTCGATTCCCAAGAGCGAGCTCACGGTCGACTGCAACAGCCGGTAGTTCTTCTTTTTGTAAACAAATATCGTCAAGGTCTTTCTGAATATCTCGACGTACTCGCTGTTCAACCCAAAGTCGATCCGAACGGAAAAGTAGTCGCTCGACATGGTCTCGATGCTGAGGATCTCGTCCAACTGAGGCAAGAGACTCGGGGCCAATGTCTCTCGAACACTCCCGTCCTTCATTTGGATCTTCACGGGGATCTTGCACGGCTTATGTGTGTTGACATCACGTACAATGAGGCACCTCGGTTCTACGGAAAGGGCCCAAAAGTGTCTTAGGGCCTGAAGATGGACTTCGTACTCGCTCCCTCCGTTGGGCGAGATCGGGTAGATCGACGTGATCAACGAGGCTACTGCAAAGTTGCTGTTGCTGAATGCGTACTGTCCTCCGCTTAAAAATAGGAACCCAAGGGCTGTACTTACAGCCATGTAGTTTCCGTACCCTTTGTCTTTGCTGGTGTTGTGGTGGAGGATTCTCAATCTTCTGAAGGTGTCCAAGTCACCGCTGCCCGCCATGACTACTGATAAACATATCGCAAGGATGTTTTGAACGTTCGTGGCACTATGGTGTGCAATCCGTTGATCGTAGTTGTTGGCTTCCTTCTTGCTGATTGCCATCATGATGTCCAAATAGTGCAACAAAGTTCTCTTGGCCAAATTGTTGTGAGTCAGCGCATACTTCACCGCTATAGACATGCACGAGCCTCCCAAGATGTTGAAGTATGCCAACTGGTCACTGTCTAAGGTGTCACGATGGCAGTTTCCATACTTTACCAAGATGGCGCTTGGGATTTCCAGTTCAATCCACTCAATGGTGTTCAGGATCTGGTCCCACATCACCAAGTTCTTGGCAAGACAACGCAATAACAAAAAGTCTGGACGGACGTAGTCCAATAACTGCTCGATCTCAGGTACCTTCAACTTATCGGCAATCGACATGTTGCCTGTTTTCAAGTATATAAACCCAAGTGCCAATATCGCACCGCAGCAGGACTTGTCCAATTCCTGAACTGGTTGGAAGTCTTTCATAGATGTCGCTAGCAAGAGAAGCTTGTCAACAACATGGGTATCATTAAGACCCCTCAAGTCGTCACCTTTACCAAGATTAACGTACCCAAGGGCTATTCCAGCAGCAAGTCTGTAACCTTCATGAATCTGCTCGCTGTCACTCTGGTACACCGACAGGGTGATCTGCGATAAAAGAATCTCACTCATCCGGCGGTGCTGGCTCTCTAAGTAAAGTAACCCAATCCCAATCAACCCTGCTGTTTGAACTACCACAGGGACGTTCAAGTCATTGGCCCCTTGTGGCAACAATGCAACGGCATGCACAGACAAGACCTTGGTCAACTTATTATCCATCGACCCTCTCAAACTAGCAGCCATCCCAATCAACAACCCCACACTTGTCAAAGGATGCTTGGGCCCCAAGTAATTGTAAATGTGCCATTCTTCCAACTTCTTCAAATGACCGTTTAATCCTAGCCCCATCAAAAACCCGGCATGTTGGGCATTGAGTTCTGGTGGCTTGTTGAATATGATCCAACTACCGGAGATCCCTTTTGCGGTTCTGTCTATGCTTAGTCCAGAAGATACACCATTATGAAACGAACCCCACTCAAAGAAGTTGGAGTTCACCGAACCTTCAGATAGTATTATATTGGTCATAGTGGGGGCAATCAATGTGTTTAGATTAAACTTAGGGATTGGAAACTTTTCAGTCAACAAGGGTTTTCTTCCTGCGTAGAACAAGGCTGCTCTACCTATTGGGATTGTCAATGTTCGGAGAGCAACAACCGACGCCAACTCCCTCTGCAATAGAACAAGGTCGTACTCACTGACATCGTCATCTGCAACTAAGGTAGCGGTTTGTGTTTTAGTTTGGTGTAGCAATGAGGTAATTTCAAAGTATCTTCTATCAAAGTCAAAAATAAGCTTGGTGATACCTATTCTGTCAGCTTCTGCTTGTCCATCCCAGGGAGATACGGTCTCATTACTGTCAATAATGTTAGACAATACTTGGCCAATGGTATTTGACTCCAAGTCGGTCGAGGTCTCGGTGATGTTGAGTTTATCATTTGATAGGAAGGCACTCAAGTCCTTTCTTCCCACCAAATCCAACGCTCCAACAGTCCACTCAAATGCAGGGTTCTCTTGGCACACAGATATCGTTTCCTTCAATGGAAAGCTGATGCCCGCAGGGTAGGTTTCCAAGTCTCCTTGAGATATGCCAAATTCACACATAAGATCTATGACGGCCGAGCGACCATAGTGCGGTGAAACAACAACCTCGAAAAGCTTTAATATTTGATGTGTGCGTGGAGTAACCAACAAGTCGACAGAATCAGATTCCTCAACGAGCTGTGAAAATGTCACGTATCTTATGATCTTGTCGCTGAATAAGCTTCCCAAGGATTCAAACAAGTTGGGAGGATGCTCCAAGACAAAAATAGACAAAAACCTCACCTTTTTATCTACAGGAAAATCGGCCATGTAGTAGCGAGTCCATGATTCTGGCCAGCCCATCCATGTGGTCAATTGTGTCATGAGAACTGACATTCGGTCAAGCAAGTTCCTCGACATAGTGTCGAGTCTCAATTCTTCTCTTAGTAAATGCAAAGACAATGCGATGTACGGAGTAAGATCCGCCAATGAATAGTTTACGTTATATTCGTCATGTAGTATTTTGGCCTTTGGAAGGAGCCTAGTGATGTCGTTATCCACACAGTCGATACCTTCAGGAAATGGAAATATAATGGAAAGAAGGGTAATCACAAAAGCATTCCAGTCATCACCGTCGATTGCGTACGATGACCGCCAGAGCATCCAAACGGTTTCGTTAATGTTGGATCCCGAGAGATATTTAAAGCAGTTGAGGCATGAGTTGATGAATTCGTTCTTGGGATGAAGAATGAGCTGTACCATCTTGAGCTTTCCGTCATTGTCCTTCACAAGCACCTGCTCTTCTATCGTGCCAATTATTTTCGACAGGCTCACGGAAACCTTTGGAGATGCAAGATCTAAGAAGGGATTTATCAACTGGAGGGAGTTTTTGTGCAAAGTTACAATCATGCCACCGAATTTGCTGTGATTCAACGGGTAGCAGTCCGTGCACTCGATGGTGTATACTGAGTATGACTTGGAAGGATGTTTGAAAATGTATACTCTGCAGTCTTTGCCTAAGACCACCAACGCTTCTTGGTCCTCGTACACCAATCCAAACACCTTTTTCACTTTGTCCACCTTGACTGCGTCTACCTTTGTCAAGATCATGTCCTTCTTAAATACAGATTGTTTGTTTTCAAATCCGTCTATGGCCATTCTCGATACGTCTGACAATAGCGTACTTGTCCTCTTTTTCTCCATGTTGACGCTGAAGACATTTTGGTTATCGACCAAGATCTCCTCCTCAAACTTACGGGAGGGAGTGTAGGCTAAAGACTGCTTTCTCTTGGTGTACTTTGCACTTACAAACCTCTTGGTGCCACGGGCAGCAGATCTGATGAGGTAGAAGTTCACTGTCGAGTCGTGGGTGTTGTGTGTGGCACACAATGCATGGGTCTTTGTTTTCTTGGGGATGTATAAGAGCACCTCGTGCCTAGATATGACAGAGGTCGAATGAGTAGTGACTATTCTGAATTCACCAATGGGATCGACCAACGTAAGAAACTTGGATGTGTTTAACTGCTGAGGATGAAGAGGATTGTCGACGGTGGGCTGGTTCTGGTCCTTCTCCAAAACAAGCCCGGACTCAAAGGCGTATGCGTTTTTCAATAGGAACGGCAAACTAACGACATAGGTTCTGCCATCGTCGTAATATATGTGTGCGGACTTCTTCAGACACACAACAAGAGCATCACCAGACGCCTGGGCCCCGCTGAACGTGGTGTATGTAGCCGTTACTATATCCTCAGTGTATGTGAGCGTTTTGTAGATAGTTGTTCCTTTAAGAATAGCAACCTCACGCTTTGAAATCAATAGCTGGCGGTGCTTGGAAAAGAGCTTTATATCATCTACTGCCTGTGTATATGGATGTCGAACACTGAATTGAATGGAGGGAAGGGTAAGTGGCATTGGCAGCAGTGGAGATGTTGTTTGTGCTAGCGCCGAAATGTAGGGCGCGCGACAGATCAACAGAGTGCGGTGCGAGGACCCGCTCCAGCGTGAAAAATGCGGCTACGTGCAAATCATTCAGTATCAAGTGTTACTATATACAAATTTAAACTATTTACTCGATAATTCTAGTAACCAAACCAGTACCAACGGTCTTACCACCTTCTCTGATGTTGAAACGTTGGTTGACTTCGATTGGGATGTTCTTGATCAATTCAGCAACCATTTCGACATTGTCACCTGGCATGACCATCTTGGAGTGATCGGTTTCTGGGCCTTCTGGGAACTTGAAGGAAGCGGTGATGTCAGAGGTTCTGAAGAAAAGTTGAGGCTTGTAGTTTTCACCAAATGGAGAGTGACGACCACCTTCTTCAGTGGTCAAGATATACAAGGAGGCCAAGAACTTCTTGTGGGAGGTGACGGTACCTGGCTTGGCCAAGACCATACCTCTGGAGACGTCGTCTCTCTTGACACCTCTCAACAAGATACCACAGTTGTCACCAGCCATAGCAGAGTCCAATTCCTTCTTGAACATTTCAATACCAGTAACGGTGGTCTTGAAAGGCTTGTCAAAGTCACCAACAATTTCGATTTCTTCACCCTTTTTCAAGACACCTCTTTCGACTCTACCGGTGACAACAGTACCTCTACCGGAGATGGAGAAGACGTCTTCAACAGGCAACAAGAATGGGTGTTCCAAGTCACGGGTTGGGGTTGGGATGTGTTCATCGACCGCGTCCAACAACTTCATGATAGCGTTTTCACCAATTTCTGGTTCTCTACCTTCCAAGGCACACAAAGCAGAACCAAAGACAACAGGAGTGTTTTCTTCATCGAAACCGTAAGTACCCAATAATTCTCTCATTTCCATTTCAACCAATTCCAACATTTCAGGGTCGTTCATGGTGTCAACCTTGTTGACAAAGACAACCAAGTTTTGAACACCAACTTGTCTGGCCAACAACAAATGTTCTCTGGTTTGAGGCATTTGTCCGTCGGTGGCAGCAACAACAATAATAGCACCGTCCATTTGGGCGGCACCAGTAATCATGTTCTTGATGTAATCAGCGTGACCTGGACAATCAACGTGGGCATAGTGTCTCTTTTCAGTTTCGTATTCAACGTGTGCGGTGGAAATGGTGATACCTCTGGCTCTTTCTTCTGGGGCTCTGTCAATGGAACCGTAGTCCAAGAAACTAGCACCACCCTTGGAAGACAAAACCTTGGTGATGGCAGCGGTCAAGGTGGTCTTACCGTGATCAACATGACCAATGGTACCAATGTTCACGTGTGGCTTGCTACGGTTGAAGGCAGCGTAGGATCTGCTCAACAATGGACGAGAAACAGACCCAAGACCAGTCAATCTAATAGATCTAACGAGGTTAGAGATCATCTTGATATTCTTTGATAGCTAGAAGTATTGTGGGTCGGTTTTTTTTTGGTCGTTGGTAGAAGCGGATGAAAAATTTTCAGATTATGTAAGCTACACGTAAGACTGATAAACAAGGAAAGTCGGCTGCAAATGTGCAGGAGGCACAAGCGGCTCCTGGGACTCGTAAGATACTGCAACCATCGTAATACCGGCTCGGTTTGCCTACTCAAGAAGAGATTCATATACTTTCCGAGCATACATGTGAGTTATGTTCCGATTGACACAATAAGGGGTACCAACAGACGGTGTCAAGTCATTGGAACTGGCGCAGTGTTAACTCAGCCTTCAGCATACATCTTATGTGCTGCAGACTGATTGTACTTTTTACTTACCATCTGATTATACTATTTACTTATCGTTAGTTATTATAGGAATTCTACAAAGGCTAACACCTAGGATACGTACAGAGGAAAGTTAATGCATATATTCGTATATCAAATACCAATGGCTTTTATTGTAGTGTTTTAAACTTGACTGACAAGTGGAGCTTGCTCCTCTTCTTCTGTGTTTTCTTCGACTATTCTCTCAACAGCCAATCTTTCGGCAACGTCTGGGTCAAGGCCGTCCTTTCTAAAATATTGGTAGTAGGTACACAAACCTAACAAGGTACCCTGCAAGCATACAGCAACAAAGTAAGAAAACCAAGAACTCCAATGGGAGCCCTTAGTGAGCATCAAAGATAATGCAAAAATGGCGCCCCCAGGAGTTTGAATTCTCATCATTCCCACAGATAAGGTACCTGGGTGCTTCAATTTGTAGGTGGTGTAGATTTGAGGAACATACTTGATGACTGTCAAGAGAGTTGACAACAACCCGTTCACGTTGGCGATGGCAAACAAGGTTGTGCGCGAGCCGCTGTAACCCCAGACCAATTGGCACAAGGAGGCCGTGGCGTGCACAGCTACGAGCTTGCCGACATTTTCAATCCTTCCGTACTCTACCTTGTCTTGTTTGATGGAGTTCTTCGTTACAACAAGCACAAAGACCAATATCATAATGGCACACACACTCTGGACGGTGATTTGGATGAGGTTAAGCTGTGAGTTGAAGCAGTCAAAAGCATTCAACTCAACATAACAACATGTCCGGGCCTGCAGACTAACTAATATTATGTTGGTCAATGTAAATAACGAGGAGCATGAACCCAATAATAAGAAGTTGGTAGATAACCCTTCGGAGGTTTGCTTGATAAAGATACGTCTGTATTGCGGGATGTAACTGATGAAAATACCAATGGTGATCAAAATCAGCAAGGTGAAGCTGGCATTCAGCGCGCCAGCATAGATTGAACAGTCTTCTCCAATGTCTTCAAACGCTTTAAAGTCCCCCATGGCTGTGTGTCTAGTATCTGAGATATTGTTTTTCCCTCACCAGGCGTCATGATCAATTATCGGACTGCATACGGCGCGCTATCGGACCCACGAGGATCGCCATCCGTTGCAAGGTGAACGACCCCCGGAAGCTGCAAACTCTTCGTGCCCTTGATTGTGGAGCAGTGGGTGCCCAACCCAGCCATTTTTGGTGCTGCTGCGTATATCGACCCTTCTCTGCTTGTCGCGCTTGCTACACTGTGTGTGTACTAACCCCACACTCAGCCCACTACACTATCAGTTACACACAAAATGCTTGCCCAGCAGATGCTTTGACCTTCTTTTCCAATCCTGAAGTACTAAAAGGTAGGAAAATCAATATTGGCATACAAACCAAAGGCTGGGTAGTGCAAATTCCATTCTTTTTAATGGCTGCAAATGGTGCAACTTACACAAACTCTCTAAACAACTCTATTAAAAATTTACTTTTCAATATACAACGGAATCTTCAAGGACAAGCTCTCGTTGGCAAGCTTGACCACAACATTAAGAAAGTAAGTTCTGCCCATAAGACAATTTTGAAAGTTAGGAACCAACGTATAGTGATTGGCCACATCCTTGAAGACATTCAAATCAAGCTTGATAGAAAACTTCTTCCTAAAGGCAGACGAAATAGGTACCCACAGGTTGAGGTCTTGCTTTGGTTCCATGGTCATGTTAGGTAACTTCAAAGTGGTAACTTTGGATTGCAACTTGGCCAATGCCTTTATATCTTGAACTAGTTGCGACTCCACCTCGAGGGTCCCACTTCCAAATCTCTTGATTAGCTCAGACAACTGGATCAACTTCTCTTTCATTGGTTTGACAAGGTGTCCCTCAATCCCATCCTTATCGTCACTGGGCTCATTTTTAAACACCATTTCGTTGGAAATCAATATTGGAATCGGGTACTTTTTCGAGCGGAACGTCACCACCAACACCTCGGCCGTTATGCTCTTGATTTCCGGGGGTTTCAAGGGACTCGACGTCGGCGTGCAGGTAAGCTCTATGGGGATCTCAAGTCTATTACGTGGAATAGGACCTGCCTGGTACTCCTTCAGCGGAACATACTCGATTTCCAAGTTCGACAACGGAGTGACTGCCTTCAACATCCCAATGACTTTCGGGGCAGCCGTCAAGGACTTCTTCTTGTATGCTATGGTTGCCTGGCACCCGTTGGGTAGCGGGGCCTCCAAGTTTCTAGTCAATTGCGGTCTTTGCAACTGCCTGTTTTTCAAAAACAGCGGATCTGGGACTTTACCATCCATCAAGGCCTGGCCAACGGCAAACTTTTCCTCAATCCTGTCGTTGAGATTCTTGTAGATCAACAGAGTTTCGTAATAGTTTTCGTGTGAGTGCATCGGAAACCTCAGTCTTGGAATGATACGAAGGTAGGAGCTAGTTTCATTAATGATAATAAACTCCATTCTCTCACTAAGTTGTTTGTGCTTTTTGCCAGACAATTCCCAATAGTCGAAAGACTTCCCAACAACTCTGGCGTCAACACTATAGCCAATTGCGGCATCTACAAACGATAAGTCCTTGATTCTTGGTTGGACGAACGCAGTAGCGGGCTTGCGCTTACCGTTAGGCAAGACGTCTGACAAGGGTGACAACGCAACCCCGCCACTTTCTGAATGCTTGCTTGTAACCACAACAGAGCTACCTTTAGGCTTTGCAGCTGCTTGCGAGGTGTTCCCGGAGTTCTTTTCTCTCAACTTCCTTATGTTCTGAAGGAACTCGTCCTTCGAGAGTCCTATCGAGGGTAAGATTTCGCAGTGACTCGACAAGTCGTGACTCTCACAGGCACAGTCAAGCAACTTTTCTGGTATAGTGAAGTTAAAGTACTTTTTGTAGGTAACGCTGGGTTCAAACACCTTGTCGATTGAGAACCTTAGCTTAGTGTTGTCATGAGGATCGTACTCAGGACTGTCGTCGTCTCCGTTGTCAATGTCGACAGGGGTCCAAGACGCTGCATAATCAAACATATTGAGAAACTTGTAGAATACAGGAGGTTTCTTTGGATCATTTTTGTCGCCGTACACACTCAACTTACCTTCAAGCACAACGGAGAACATACTATAGGGTAATAGGTGGGAGGACTTGTTGGTCAAGGTGATGTACCCACTAATGGAATCACCCTGTTCAAACTCAACCAAGGGTGCATCCTGTGGAAACTTTGACAATTTTCGTGCTTGGGAATTACTGGTGATGTATATTTGGATGTGGAGTTGTTCAGCTAGCGATTGATCAATGTCGACAAGGCGCTTCATCTTGTGTGTGTTTCCCAAAATACTGTTTTCCCACCGGGTGGAAGTCTCCACAGATGGGAAGTAGCTATCATTCGGTTCAGAAGCAGACGACAGCTCATAGGTAGGCGGGTCAAAGTTTGGATCTTCGTTCAAGGGCGACATACTCTTGGAAAACGTGGATTGGTACAACTGGTACGACGGAAGGATGTTCCAGAAAGGCACCTCTTCGTACGCTGGGGACTTGAAAGGCTGTATCATCAAATTGTCACTAGGGGGCACTGCATCGTGTAGACGAAGTCCATGTTCCTCCGTCTCTCCTTTGCCTCCCATAGACATCGAAGCCTGTGTTGCGCCTAAGGGTAATATATTATTCTTTGCGGACTCCGCATTTCATTAACAGTCCCAAATTAGGAAGGAGGGTGATGAGACGACGTAACCTGAGGCGTCCAATCAGACGTTCTCTGAACAACCAAGTTAGGATGGCAAAATATCTTTCTTTACTACATACCTACGTGGAACGTGTAAGAACTTCGTTCATAGCATTGGCAATTTCCCGGTTTAGGAACCGATTACACGGCGTTCCCTAGATAAGCTGTTTGATCTGTTGGTACCGCCGTACAGAACAATTACTATGCAAGAAAACCGGGACTGCCAAAATCAACCGATCACTGGCCAAACCAAAGCACTCCAGACCAGCAGCACTAACGGTGAGACCATCCCCAGCGGCGCAGGAGGGCCAGAGGACCGGTGAGCTCCGAACTGGTATTACACGTGATCGTCACCACCTGACGTGTACTCGCGACCTTTTCTGGAGTTACACTTGTCCACTTAATGAACTATGAGTTTCTCCTTCGACACGAGCAATTTAACCCGAGGTGACAAGTGGAAGGCCAAGGCGCAGAAAGGAACTACATTGCCCTTATACTACAAAGATAAACCCAGAAGCGGCGGTCGTTTTACATCATCAAGGAAGTTGGCCATGTTACTTAAAGGATTCATTGGATCACTAGTGCTTTACTTGGTCTACCACTTGGCAACATCAGGATACATTTCGTCCAGCGGTTCCCCTACGAACTGGGTGGCTGCACAGCAGGAGGTGAAGGATGTGTTTTTGGACTCCTGGCACCACTACGAGGCGTATGGCTGGGGCAAGGACGTTTTCCACCCAATCAGTCAACGCGGTGAAAATATGGGTCCCAAGCCATTGGGGTGGATGATTGTCGACACTTTGGACACAATGGCCATCATGGGCGCTGACGAAGAGTTGAAGCGTGCCAGAAAGTGGGTCAAGGAGGATTTGGACTACAGATTCGATTACAATGTCAATGTCTTTGAGACCACCATCCGTATGCTTGGAGGTCTCTTGTCAGCCTTCCATTTCACCAAGGACGATATTTACTTGGACAAGGCCGTGGACTTGGCCAATGCATTGGATGGAGGTTTTAGCAGCAAAACCGGGATCCCTTACTCGTCTGCCAACTTGTACACCGGCGAAGGTGTGAAGAACCACGTCGACAATGGTGCCTCCTCCACTGCTGAGGTGGCTACCTTGCAATTGGAATTCAAGTACTTGGCATATCTCACTGGTGAAGCTCAGTGGTGGCAAAAGGTTGAGAAGATTATGGAAGTCTTGGACGCTAACAAGCCTAAGGACGGCTTGGTCCCAATCTTTGTCCAACCAGATACCGGAAAGTACCAGGGAAGTTTGATCAGATTGGGGTCCAGAGGTGACTCCTACTATGAGTACTTGTTGAAGCAGTATTTGCAAACAAACAACAAGGAAGAAGTGTACTGGGACATGTACCGTGAATCTGTCGAGGGAGTTAAGAAGCACATGGTTGGCTACTCCAAACCAAACGGACTTACTTTTGTTGGAGAGTTGGACAGAGGTATTGGCGGTGGATTGAGCCCAAAGATGGACCACTTGGTGTGTTTCTATGGTGGTTTGTTGGCTGTGGGTGCCACCAACGGTCTTCCAGTTGAACAAGCGCGCAATTTACCAGACTGGACCAAAGAAAAGGAATCTGATTTCAGGTTGGGTGAGGAGCTTACGTACACTTGTTACAAGATGTATGCAGATGTCAGTGCTACCGGATTGTCTCCAGAGATTGTTGTCTTTAACCAGGATGACCTGGCCACTGAAGACTTTTACATCAAACCTTTGGACAGACACAACTTGCAACGTCCAGAGACTGTTGAATCTCTCTTCTACCTCTACAGATTGACTGGTGACGTCAAGTACAGACAATGGGGTTATGAAATCTTCAAGTCCTTTGAAAAGCACACCAAGATTGTCAACAGCAAGAACGAGGTTGCATACACGTCTTTGGAGGACGTCACCAGCACCCCTGCAAGAACAAGAGATAACGCCGAATCTTTCTGGTTTGCCGAGACATTGAAGTACTTGTATCTTTTGTTTGATGACAAAAACAAGATTCCTTTGGACGAGTACGTGTTCAACACCGAGGCCCACCCATTCCCAAGATTCGACACCAACGACATCTTGAAGACAGGCTGGAGAAGAAAGATTGACGAAAACAAGGAACCTTCTATTCAAGAGCCTAAAGTCAAGATTGACAAGCAAAAATTACCTGAGGCTCAACCAGTCGACAAAAAGATTGATGACGAAGTTCTTGAAGAGGTTAAGAAGAACCCAGAATTGAAGAACGATGGCAGCGATAAGAAGGCCAAAATCGAACAAATTTTGAAGGACTTGGGTTAATGTATACTACAGTGAAATATAGGAGATACTTGAAGTACCTTAACCGGTGTAGTTTATGTGGAGCGGAGGAAGTGCTATGAGAAGCAGTTTTACTGAAGAAGTGTGTTACAAAAAAACCTAAAACAGTAGTGTAATACTTAAAGTGTAGGTCATCCTAAGAAATTGCAGCTTAGTGGGAGCAGGCTATGCTTAAAAGCATAGCAGCCTTGGTGTTATCTGTGTTTTCAAACAGTTCAAAAGTACCTGTGCAGCAGCTTTAGCAAACAAGAACCAAGTCAAACCTACAAAAATGAGATTAACTAGATAAAGTGCTATAGTAGTAAGTTCAGATAGTGTTAACAAAGCATTCTGACCCTAAATGTATAACATTTTCTGAGTACTGAACAAATAACAGCAAAAGGGTTACTTGTTTTCTCTCTCTCTCTGATCGATACTAGAAACAAAAGATAAGCTTTATGGCCAGTGCTTCTGCGTACACCACCACACAGACCAGAAATTACGCGTCAGTGGATGGGAGAAGGTTTCAGCTGTGAATCTGAAGCACCAGCAGCATCGTAGCGTGATCAGCCGAGAGGAGGAAGTCATAGTTGCCATGAACTCGACCCCATACACAAAGGCACCACAGTCCGGAAGTAATCGGTCAGTCGCACAAGATTCCAGAGACGACGCTTAACACCGCCACCCAAGTTCTTGAGTGCAAATTTAATACGCGTTGTGACAACTGTAACAGCACGGGTGAGCGTGCCAGTCGACCAGTCCGACAGATACCCTCGAGGTGCTACGCCTCTTGCAACGGCAGAGGATGTTGCCAAGTCGTCGGTAAAGTGATCGCTACTCCCATTGTTTTTCCGCAGCCGCGCTCGTGACCATAATTTCCGAAGTCCATAAGACATTACATAAGCATGACTTTACGTATTTTTTTTTTGTTTTTTAGTTGTTGGTTTAAGAAGTAATACACCACATCACTTTACAGACACGGCACCAGTTCTATCGAGAAGAAGGACGAGAAAGCTCTCAAAATATTATTCAAACTATTATTGTGCCAAGAAAGACGTTTTGAACGAGAGTTATTATGTCAGGAGACGTAAGTAGATGATATGAAATACGTGGGTTGCTATTACGTCACAACACTTACTAACATGTTTGTAGCTGAAAACATCATTTGACCTCGAGTCGAATCCCTTTGAACGGTCGTTTGCTAACAAGGAGCAAGCTACGACAGTTGCTCCGATTACTGTTGGAGTGGCCCCCACATCAGGGGTTAGTACCTCTCCAGTTATTAGTAATAAGCTTGGTGAGGCAAACCAAAACAACACTACTCCTTCAGGGTCTGATTCAGGAAGTAACAAGGGTTTACAGCTTCCCAACCTATCCGGCCTACAACCAAATGGAGCCAAGTTGCCCAGGATCACACCTCCCATATTTACTCCCGGCGGGCGGAGACTACAGCCCTTAGGATTGCTGCCAGGAGGTCACTTGTCCAACCCTGGCACTCCGGGATCAAACTTGTGGAACAGCTTGTTGAACGCAACAAACAGCAACGGCACCGCACAGCAGATGCCTCCTAACACCACTACCACCACCAACACTGTCCCTTCGAGCAGCCAAATGAGCAACAACGCTACAAATTCCGCATCCACTGGCTCAACATCCTCCAGCAATGACCACACTCACAGTTTCAGTCAGTTTGTGGGTAACCTTCGTAAGACCGGATTAACTCCAAATGAACTGAACTTGCGTTCTGGTCTCACTCCTGGTGGCATTAACCACGGTTTCCCATTTACGCAGCTCCCAGGATTGACGACTCCCGGCGGATTATTGAATGCCCCAATGACCCCTGGCTTGCAAAGCTTGTTGGGAATCACAACGCCGAGTGACCCCAACGTTGCGCAACAGTCGCAGCAGCAGTCTCTGCAACAGACCCAACTGCAGCAACTGCAGTTGCAACCTCCGTCTGCTACACAAGGGCCAGAGCAGCAGTCTCTGGCGCAGACAAACCAGCCACAACAGGCCTTAGCGCAATCTCAAGCACAAGCAACTTCGAAGGACGCCCAGCAAGCACAAGAACAAGCACACATAGACCAGGTAGCTGCCGACAAGGCCGGCGAGTCAAAGTCAAGCACCTCCCTGAGGAAGTCGTCGACCGCGGCCGACAAGAACAAGAAGGACAGCAAGAGAAAGGCAGAGCCTGCAAAGAGAAAGACCAAGCAACAGAAGACAAAGAAGGAGCCCAAGGAAGAACCAGAGTTGGAAGAGGATGACGACGACGAAAACAACAGCGACTCCAAGTCGATGCTGGAGGAAGAAAAGCGCAAGAACTTTTTGGAGAGAAACAGAGTGGCTGCTTCCAAGTGTCGTCAGCGTAAGAAACAACTAATCCAGAAGATGGAGGACGAGTTATCCTTCTACCTGGCTGGCTACCGTGAGTTGCTGGCACATGTGTCGCAGTTGCGAGACTCGTTGCAGTCGCTCAAGAATGCTGTAGAGCCTCACAAGGAGATGGTGCAAGGCATTGATGCAATTTTGCAGCAATCGGCATACATACTCAACGTGACGTCTGGAAACGCGGGCGGCGTCACCTCTATACCCAGCACCATTCCCACGACGCTAGCACCGGTGGCTCCGCAGCCTGTTGCTGTAGGCGGGTCGAACGTGGCCGTGGTCCCCCCTCAGATGCAGCAGCAAGTTGCGGGCCAAATCCCGCAAGTTGCCCCTCTGGTCGTGCAAGCCGCACCGGTTGCAGCCGCAAACCAACAGGGCATAATAGCACAGCCAAACACCATGGGTCTTAGCTTTGGTGGGGACGGCGCGATCGATGTGAACGGCACCCACATGCACGACATGCCTGCCAACATGAACGAAAACAGCGAATTGCGCGTGATACACAGTATGACCAACTTGAGTGCAATGCAGCAACAGCAACAGCAACAGCAGCAGCAGCAACAGGTTGAAGCAGCCCAGGCACAGGTCGCAAACCAGAACTCACAGCCAATAAACGGGTTTCTGTTGAGAAACGCAAACAGCATGGTTGATTTGCAACAGTACCAGAACCAATTCAACATGGAACAGAACCAGCAGGAGTTCAGGCCCAGACCAGACTCTACAAAGATAATTACATAGCCGATATGTTATCAAAGGTAGTGGGGAACATGTCTGATTTAGTACTTCGTTGGCTTAAATGTATTATTAAAACCTAGAACCTGATGGTTCGGGAATTCTTGATGATTTCTGTCTTTAGAGGGTCTACGTGTTTTTATTTCAGGTATCCACGATTCTGTTATTCCTTGATTAAGAATCCTTGATGATTTTAGTCTTTTATTTTGAAACCCTTGAAATCCTTGAGGATTTTGATAAATCTTCAGATACTTGACCCTGGCTTACGACCCAGGAATTATTGGACCACCCTCCTCTGAAACGGGTGCTATGGCTCTACAGAACAGTGCCTTATATGTTAATAGGTGTTTAATAGAAATCTATGATTTTGAGTGATGTAGAGGAGCATGATTTTGAAGTGTTGACGAGCATGATTTTGATGTGTAGAGCGAGTTTGATTTTGAAGTGCTTGTGGAGCGAGCGCTGCATTTTGCAGCCATTCGCTGCGAACGCCTCACAGCAACACTACACCACTTCTGCTCAACTCAGGAAATCGCACAATCTCGCCAGACCAAAAGCTCGCCATTTCTCTGTTCCATGTGAAATTTCCATGTAAAACGTCGTATCATAACCACAGTCGAATGTCAGATAACCTCTGATCGTAATATCATTCACGTGACCGCATTAGCGAGGCATAGAGAGGTGCATTCCTCAGTCGCTCAATGGCAACAATAAGGAGCACGCCCCCAGTTGGGACGCAAATTCCGAGTTTGACGTGGCAGGTTGTTGTTCTGTTCGGGTGTATGAAAGTGTAGACGGTACCTTGCAGAACTAATTCGCTTATGCAGAAAAAGAACCCTATGTGCCTGAACAGGCTGGCCCGCACCACCTCAAAACCGCCTGGTGCCTTGAAGTTGCTGCCCCAGTGGCAAGTCGAGCCTTGGACCGAGACGCCCACAAACCTTGCTGCCAGCTCACCCAGCCTTTCAAGAAGCAGCTGGTTGCCTGCTTATGCACAGTTTTTGCCGGATTTACTGATGAGATCGCGGGCCGCGACTAAAAAAAAAAACATCACCAAAACAAACAAAATCAAAAAAACCCCAGAGTAGCATAAAGGTCAACAACAATGGACTTGGAGCTTCCACAACTCCCTGGGAGCACCAAGCAAACCGACAGATGTATAATTCCCAGCGACCAGCTTACGCGGAAGAAGCTCAAGGGACTTTTGCACATTGTGACTGCGGAGCTCAAGCTTCGTGGATCCAAAACACCACACATCTTTTTGCCATTCAGATCAAAGATAGACGACCACAAATTGAACGCATTTTTGCTGGAGATCTTCCCGTACGGCGACTTGCTAGTGGACGAAGAGCAGATCAGCAGGATAGTCAAGCAGTTTGACGAGTTCACGCTCATTTGTGGGCTCAAGTACTTGTGGAGCCGGTTGCCCAACAACGAGATCATCGGCTGGAACGTGTACCAAGAATACAAGCGACGCGAGGAGGAGGCCGGGTACCCCAAGTCTGCGTTTCTCAGCATCATGCCCAAGTGTCTTCTGTCGCCAGCACACGCATCGATTGTGTACGACTTCCTCGACTTGCTTATCAGCATCACCTCCAACTCGCAGTACAACTACTTGAGCGGGCGCAAGATCGCCAAGATGGCCAGTATGTGGGCATTCAACAGCATTTCAAAGCTCCAGAAGTCACCCTTCTATGACGCCACCTTGAGCGAGGAACTCAATTTCATGGAGGGGCTCGACGCATGGAAGGCATGTTCGCACGCATTGTTCCACTTGCTCTTGTCCTTCTTGCGGGCCATGTTACCTGAAAACGAACAGGAGACATTAAAGCTCCCCAAAACGTTGCAGTCATTGCTAATAACCAACTCGTACCCGCCTCACGAAAAGCCTGAGCTGATCAAGCTGATGATCACGATCCCGTGCGTCTTTGTCAAGTCCACCCGCCCGTCAAGCAATCCGTTCGAGTTGCTAAGCAAAGTCAGACACACACTCAGCTTTGATAAGAAGGACGCCTTTGTCTCCATCGAAAACTACACCATCTTGAAAAACATCTTCCAGAAGGGCTCCACCAACGAAATCATAAATACCTTGTCGGAAGAGCTGCGCAGGGTCATGAACAGACTCACACTGGACCCCATCAAGTCTGACTACGGCTTGTACCCGGGCTGGACCAAGGACCGGGTGCCTTTTGACCAGGATATACCCTTGTTTTCCACCATCACCGTGAGCAACATCTCGCTTCAAGACTACTACATCTGGACATGGCTCCTGTCACTTGCATCCGACCAGCCTAACCACACGAAGAAGTTGTTTGGACGGTCGTTGGTGGTCGAGGCAGGCCTCAAAGGGTTCCAAAAGTGGCTTGTCATCACCGAGGAAACCATGAGCACTGAAACGTACTTGAGCCACTTCAACCAGTCCACTGCAACCTCCCACAAAAAGGAGCTTACGCTCAACTTATCGACCAACTACAAGTTCAAGGATGTGCCGGCACCACCAGAGTCCCCGGCCAAGACCATGCCGCCCACACCTCCGCCCAAGGACGGCCGCTCCTTCTTGCCCAACATCGAGTTTAGCGAGGAAGACTCCAAGTTGAACATGGAACTCGACCGCCAGGCCCAGGTCAACGACTACCAGCAGTACTTGTCGGGTTTGGACGAGAACCGCCAGCACAACTCAGCCAATTCCCAGTCCTCCATCTCAAAGTCCAGTGTCAGAAAGCCTCCTCCACCAATGGAGCAGTACCCACAACCGCTCCCACACCACCCTCACGCTCACCACCATCCAAATCCTTCCTACAGCTCTACTGATAGGACCGTGGTGAATCCATACAATGCCCCTCCTGTAAATACTGGCCACTCAACCTACCAAGAGCCCTACGAGACTGACGTTCCTGCGCAACCGGCTCAGTCAGAGCCTTTTGAAAACTACCAAGTAGCAAGTGTCTGGGCCGAAAACCAGCAGCAACCTCAGCAAGAATACCAGCAGCACCAACAAGCATTCCAACCTCAAGCATATCAACCGCAGCAGCAGCAACCTGGCCAGCCTGACCAATCCCACGCATACCCACCAGCACAGCAGACTACTAACTACGCAAACCCGTATACCGGGCAAACCTACCAACCAGCAGACCAACCAGCAGGTCAACCAGCAGTTCAGCCCGATAGCGCTGCTGCCGCACCAGAACCTCCAATAGACCCCGAGGAGCTCCGCAAGAAGGAAGAACGTAAAAAGAAGAAGAAAGAAAAGAAGAAACAGGCGGAAAAGGAACTTGAGGAAATGGAAAAGAGCTTGGCTGCGGCCGCAGAGGCTGCGGGATACGGAGTTGATGTCGAAGGATTACCCCCAATACCACCCCCACCCATCTTATCGCTAGATTCGCCAAAGAAGAAGAAGAAAAAGAGAAAGAGCATGATAGACACCGAAAGTGAGGCCTCCATGTCACCACCCAAGCAGTTTGCTGAGTTGGCACCACACGCGGAGCACGCACCGCCCACAGATTCGCATATTCCAGCATTGTTGCAGCCACTACCGAACCCACAGACAGTCGACCAGCTTCTGCAACAGATGCACAATGTAAGCATATCGCCTGCAGGACACTCCCCAGTGTCTCAGGTGTCGATGAATTCACAAGGACACCCACCGCAGGTTGCGCAGAACAGGCAGTCTCCGCAGTCCAACCAGAGCCCATCTCCACAGCCATTCCCGCAGTCCGCAAACAGGTCTCCAGTCAACCCACAAGGTACGCAAATGCAACAGGGATACACGCAGCAGCAACAGCCAGCATACCAGGGATCTCCACAACCACAACCAGCGTACCAGGGATCTCCACAACCGCAACCTGGCGCACCTCAGCAACAGCAACCGCAACATGGTGCACCCGCAACCAACACTCAGGCACCACCCACCATTAATGCGCACGCACCAACACCGCAGTTAGCTTACCAGGGACCTCCACAACCACAAGCAGGCGCACCTGCCAATGTAGCACAGCACCCACGGTCGCCCGCTCCACCAGCACAGGCCGCATACGGTGCGCCTAGTCAGCATACCGTCCCAGCATCATCATCGCTGCCGGTCAGATACGAAGACAAACCACCTCCTCCACCGAAAAAGTCGCCCAATACCTCGCCGGTGTTGGCTGCAAGCAGGCGGCCACCACCGCCAGAGTCACCAGAGCGCCAGCAACCAGTGCAGCCTACCGCAGTGCCCGCGCAAGCTCAATACCCTCCACGGCGCCAGGACATTACTGAACCCAAGGTCACCTCCATCATCCCAACAGCCAACGGTACTCCCCAGCATGCCACGTTGGTGCACGCTGCGTACACCACGCCTGTCGAGGCTACTCCTGTCACGTTGGACCCACACAGAGGAACCCACGAGTCGTACCCTCCTAGAACACAACAGCCTCCGAGATTGAGCCCTACGCACCAGCAACCTCGCCAGAGGTCTCCGCAACCACCCGCGCAGCATGCACCAAACTCAGCACCACCAAGCGCACACCCCCAAGCACAAGCACAAGCACCTGCTCCCGCACCTGCTCCAGGTCACCACTCGTATCCTCCACCGCAATCCCACCGCAATCCTCCTCCACAGCCACAGCAACCAGCATACTACCCACAGTACCCACCAGGTCAACCACCACCTCCAGGTGCTCCTGCCCAGCCTGGATACTACCCACCACCACCAGCAGGCTATTACCCAGGATACCCGGGCTACCCTCCACCTCCAGCAGGATATCCCGGATACCCTCCAGCAGGCTACTACCCACCACCAGCAGGATACCCGGGGTATGCTGCACCACCACCACCTGCGCAACCTGCCGCTACAGGAGCTTCTGCGAGACCAACCACCAGTGACATGGCCATGTTGTCGATGCCCTCGCACAACAGGCACAACAAGAACAAAGTCCAGAACAAGGCAGACTTGCGTGCGGCCTTCAACAAGGGAAGTTTTGGTATTTAGTACTAGCTTCAATGGAGGTGTGCTATTGGCTTGCGCCAAGAGGTTGTTTGGACTTGAAGCATTTATGCTTTCAACAACGGTAGCTTTAGTTTAGATCGCGGAGGTGGTTGAAAAGGCCAACTACCATGACTTATGAGTACATCGAGAGGTTTTACTTTAGTGTAGTGTGAATGTGAGTGGTGGTCCTTGTTTTGTGAAGAATTCAAGGTTGTGATTAGTTGAATCGGAACTTCAAAGTACCTCTGCTTTAGAGTAAGGTAGTAGCTGAAATACTTCACTACTTTTACTTTAGAGTGGCTGCTGAAATCCTACCTCAGGTTTTGAGTATCAGTATTTCAGTTTGAAAAAGGTATCATCTAAATTCCCAAATCACATCATCGTTTATTCATCTACAAGAAGCACAGAGAAATCCTGATTCTCATTAGTGAGCAAGTATTTCCATTGTAAATGACAAACGGACTTGGAATCCAAACACTGAGTTTTTTGAAGCTTTCAGTACAGTTTTGGCTGGTATGATCCATATGCCTCAGCGTATCGCTTTGAGTGCAGATAATCCCAACTATCGGAGAACATCCCAATGCTGGTTCAGGGCATACAAACTCAGATGTCCATCATAACTACTTCTATCAATGCTATGGTAATAAATATAATAAATAACGTATAATAAATAGAGTCATTACAATCAGTATTCCGACAAACGCAACTTTTTGCCGATTTCCCGGATGGAAAAGGTGGAGTTGTTGCGGTTGAGGAAGGGTGGTTCTGGGGATTGGCCGCGGGACTTGATGTCGTCCTCGCCAACATCAAAGTAGCCGTACCCACCCAAAAGCAAGTTGGTGGTGCTGACCGAGTCGGGGATGGGCGAGGTCACCTTGACTGGAACCACAGGGATTGGTGCCAACAAGGCTTCCTTCTCCAGCTTCTTCTGCTCGTTCACCAATTTTTCAATCTCTAGCAAGTAGCTCTCCAAGGTGACCAAGAAACGCTCAGTTTGTCTGTGTTTGGAGGAAGCACAGATGGAGATGGAGTCGTCCTTGATGATGTAACCAATTCCAAACCCGTTGGGGCTCACGGGCCCAAACCCAAAGAGACGGAGCGCAGGGTTCCCGCAGTTACTGGTGGAGATAATGGTGTTGTTCAACCTGTCCCAGCCCGAGTCTGCAAAGATGCTGGGCAATGCCTGGTAGATGTGCTTCATGTCGGAGCTGCCCACTACGGTCTTTTCCGAGTCCAGGATGGTGTCTGAGCCGGACGAGGTCCGTCTTTCCTGCGGGAAGTAGCGCTTCCATATGCTGAAGAGCGCAAACAAGTGCCTGTCGACCCCCTTACCCAATGAGCAGCGCTTTGTCTGCTCCGAGTGCAGGCGGCACGCAAGCAGCAAGTACTGCAACTTGTCTTTGGTGGCCACGCTCGAGTCAAAGAACTTACGGACAAACAAGTTGGACTCCTGCGACACTGTCCGGATGGCCTCGGTTCTGCCGTGAAAGTACTGCTTGGTCATTGCGGGCTCGTACGTGCACTCCACTTTACCGTACAAGGCATAGTAGGTGGCCTGGAAGGCCATTTGCACAAATGCGTCTGGGGAAAACTTCCACTTTTTGATCAGCGTAGATCCGTACGCTTTAAACTCCAAATGCTTGAATTCGTTCTGGTTGATCAAGTCCGAAAGTCTTGTTTCGCCGAAACGGAGAGCCAAGGACAAATCCGGGGTCAAGTCCCACTCCAACTTGCGCGGAATGGTGATCTTGTCTGTGTTTCCGGTCTTTTCCGAGGTCTCCTTCCAGAGAGACGGAGTGTTACCGTTAATCAGCTGGGCAAATGCTAAAATAGAGTCCGTGTAGACGTCCGACACAAACCGCAACACCGTGTGGCCATCGACACCCGTGTGCTCAAAGTTGATTCCGGCCTTACCGTTCTTGGTGACAATGATCTGAAGCTTGTCGTACCATCTGTTGGTGCAAGTACCAACCTGAATACCATTGTCGAGCACCAGTAACCCACACAACATGTTTTTGGACAAGAGGGACAAGTCGTCACACTCAATGTCGTCGAGGCACAAGACAAACAAGGCCGAGTCAATAATGTGCAAAATTTCCGAGTTGGTGGCATTCTTCTGCATGCCCACACGGACATTGGACCAAGTACGTCTGTTTTCGGTGGTCAAGACGCCAAAGGAGGACTTGGCAATGTCAATGGGCGAGGTGTTGAGCGAGTCCTGCACGATGGAGGTGAAGTTGATCATGAGCTCCAGCTCCGTCAAGATGATGTTTGAATCCAGATCCAAAACATCAAACCAGTAGAACTGGGACTTGCTTAAAACGACAATGTGTGTTGCCTTGGGGTCTGTTTGCATGACACACCCGTCGTTGGACGGGATCCGCGAGGCCCCAAACAACTTGCCGTACTGGTACATGCACAATGATTTGCCGTTCTTGAGAATGTCTGGGGGTAACGTTTCTCTCTTCAATGCCTGGATAAACTTGAGCGACAGCACTGTGAGCGAGGTTGCTCTCTTGACTTGCGGCGAGCCACTCGTGTTGTTGAACGGATCATCCTCAAGCAAAAAGAACGGGTTGAGGTTCAAAACCACAGGGTTGTCGTAGCTCAAGTAACTGTCGTACCAGAACTGCTCGATGTACGAATTTCTGGAGCTCGAGTATGCCCGGAGCTCATTGTCCAAATACTCGCCTGTTCCACTCTTCAAAAACTCTTGCACTGCTTCAATGGTGTCCCTGTGCTCTGCTTCCGTTTGCAAGGGCTTGAGAACAGAGAGGTAGTTGGTGCATGTTTCCTGGAGGTCGGGAATTGGTAGTTTCTCTAGTGTATCCTGCAATTCAAATGTCATAGCTGTGCTTGTTGTCTTATCCCTGGTAGCAGGTCTCTAACAGCTGCTTATATATATAATCTTTTTATTTTTTGCGGTTTTAAACACACAAGATCCCAAAGTCCGAGCTATTTGGATGATGCGGGGCGGTATTTGGTTTACCCTGCGATAAGACTTTTACTCATTTCATATTTTGCGCACCCAACCCCCACAATAGGATACGCATTAGTGATCCGTTTGCTTTTGTGGGGCCAGCGGAACGGATGGACGTTACATCAGCTCATTCGGAGCATGACGCACCTCCCAGTCCCCTTCCATGGATATTACTGGCCTCTCACTTCCGAGGGTAAGGCTGCGTGACTGCAAACGGGTAATCTGACGTGTGGTTTCAGTCTTCCTTGACCTCCTTTTGTTTTGGTCAAGAACTCAGTGGTTTTGGAGAATTCGTCACAATGGTTGCGTCTCAGCAGCGGCCAATTTAGGAAGCGTTTAGCTTGGACGCTTGCCTGTCCAAGCGCAAGCACCTTGGTCGCTCTGGATGAGCGGGATTCCATAGACCATCCTTTCGCACTGGAGCTTCCGCTTTTCCGGGCTCAGTATGCGCTTTGAGGGTTACAAAGACCAAAGTCCAGTGGTCCACCTCCATCACCGTCTACCTCGTATTGTAGCTTCATTGGATCTGCCTGGCTCTACACATAGATCTTCATCTGGTCGTACTAGAAATTCTCTCTGTGAAACTGCTGAACAGGGAGACTTTCACCTTACAGCGCGGCTGCTGCCAGAACCTTCCAGCAGCCTCTTGGGAGTGAACTAATAGCACATGATTCCCAACACTGCCTTGGAATATCGCCTCCCTTTCACAATTCCTACCTCTCATAACTCCTGTGGTGAAATGGTTACATTTTCCAGTACTTTCTGTGCATTGTTCAACAGGACGACTGCTAAGATTTAGCAACATCAAAATTACCAGAAGTATTCAGTATATACCAGAAGTAATCAGTGCTTTACCTAAAAACCATTGACATTCCTGCAGAACCATTGATTTTCTTGGAATACCAGTAGTAACCTAGGGCCAACGCAAAAGTTATTGCCTTCCCGACGTTATCGCTTCGTGTATTCCTATCATTTCCGCAGGACTGAAATTTTTGTTGCAAAATCGCCACCTCCCTCGCCACTCAGCCAATGACACCCTGTCTGATACGGCACATATAACGAGTTTATCTCACCAAGAAGAAGTTTATTACATTTATTCTATCCAAATCATAGAGGTGGTTCTAGTCCTGAATTCGCTGCTATCTGCCATGCTTCCATTTCTTGCAATCTTTTTGGTTGTTGCGTTCGGAGTGCGCTTCTTGGGGGTCTTCAAAATGTTGTACAGCTTGGTGATCATAAGCTTCTTATACAAGCAGTACTTGAAAAAGTCTTGGTTTGATAAGACCACGGCTGCTCCGTTTGCTACCGCCGCAGTGTTGGTGATGTTAGGGGTCCACTTCTTTGCAGCCTTCTGGTTTGTGGTGTACCTCAGTTTGGTGCTAGTGTTCCACCAAAAGCAGTTGAAAGTAAAGGTCTACAAGAGCAACATTATGATCAACATTCTAGGAATTGCTGCTGTGGTCCCACTAGTTCACTATTTGGGGATCTGTACGTTTCTCCTATACGGTAAGATTTTTGTGGTGACCGCCAGGTGTTATCAGTGCTCCAGATACTCTGACCTTGGGGCCGTTCCGTTAATTTTGGCGTCTACGTTGATTCTTGGCGGAATTCACTTTTTAGGCACATTCTACTTTTTATTTGCTGTCCTAGTGTCTATAGTGGTGTCAATCTTTTACTTGCGGTCGCCTTGGGCTGCCCTGCTGAAGGAAGAGGTCTTGTTTCGTATGCGTTTCGGAGAGAATGTGAATGTGAATGTCAAGATCTCAAAGAAAGCTGACAAACAGAATCCGGAAGCGCAAAGTCAGACGGTGTCAGGAAATCAGACCGAACGAGGCAGTCTGAAGGGCAGTGAGACCGAACTAGGCAGTCAAACCTCACCAGGGACCGAACCCGACAATCAGAAACAAAACTCCGGCTCATTTTATTCCGGCACCGAGGACGTACTGTCTGGTGAGGAGACCCCGGAAAGCTCGTGAGTTCTTTCGACCGATTCAACCTCGTGCCCGTGAAGAAACCGATTCAAGCTTGTGAGTTGTTTCCGGATCACTGGTGAGACCGAGTCTCACTCAAGTTTATGAGAGAGTGCACCCCAAATTACGTAAATAGCCTTACGATCATTACTGACAATCATTGCTGTACAATATGCCCTTACTTTCAATCATTACTGTACAAATAGTCATTACTGTAATAGTCATTACTGTTATGTTACCAAATCTAAATGTATTGTGAGCAACCCTCTAATATCCGTGAGCTTCGCCTCTCTTTCTCCAGAAATCACTGACACCAACCCACTTCCCTTCAAAGTTGATACCGTTCATGGCAGATAATGCACCGGACTCCTCGATGGTGTGTCCATAGGCCTTCAACTCTTCGATGAGCCCCGGGTACCTGTTCTCGAAAACGGTGATGTTCTCCACCATTCCGAATTCCGGAACAAGTTGATGATGTAAGCGTGGATAAGCAATCAGATCCAACAAATTAAAGTCACCAAAGTAAAGTCTGATGATTGCCTGTAAGATGGCAGTAGGAATACGAGAACCTCCTGCAGCACCAATGACCGTAGTTACCTTGCCATCTTCGTTGACGACTATGCTTGGTGCAGTAGATGAGAGCGGTCTAGAGAAGGGCGCAACGTAGTTGTAGATACTTGGAGTCAAGTTGTAGGAATTGGGTTTGTTTGGGATCGAGAAGTCGTCCATCTGGTCGTTCAAAATGATTCCGGTGGCCGGGTCGACCAAGGTCAGTCCGAAAAGCAAGTTGACGGTCGTGGTCATTCCGACCGCATTCCCGTCCTCGTCCACCACCGAAAAGTGCGCGGTCCCCTTGGGCTCCGTCACCTCAAACTTCGGATCGTAGTTGGTGTAGTTGAACGTCTTGGTGTCCGAGTAGTTCCCTACGCTGATAACCTCGTCGATCCACTCGGTTTGCGTGTACTTGTTTCTGACATGGTCAATTTCGGTGTTTAAGTCACCCAAATTCGTTCTGATCGAGGCCAACCACTTGAAACTCTCGAAGAGCTTGTGAGTCTGGAGCACCATGGCATCTTCCAGGTTGAAGAGCCTGTTGAAAAAACTAAGACCTCCGGCCAAAGCCAACCCGGAAGACGTCCCGTTACTGGTGAATAAGGTGTACTTCTTGTCATTGGACTCAAATGGAACAGAAATAGGCTTTTCAACCTTAACTTTATACTTGCTGAAATCATCGGCGGTAACAATTCCAAAGTAGTTTTGGATGTGGCGAGCCAAATTCGGGGCAATCGGACCTTCTGGATCGTAAAAGATGGCCGAACTGCCGTTTCTAGCAATCAATTCTAGGGTATCTGCAAACTGAGGTCTGCTCACCACAGTTCCTGGCTTGTATGATTGACCCTTTCTGTCAAACAAGTACTTCAAACCGCCTTTCAACTGCGGAACTTTCGAGAAAATGGTCTTATCTACTTGGCTGGCGGCTCTGGCTAAGACAGCACTGATTTCAAACCCATTTCTGTTCAACTCAATGAGTGGTTCAAACAACTCGTACCAAGTCAACTTGCCGGATCCGTGCAATTTGTGGAGCTCGTATAGCCCGGCTAATTCCCCCGGAACTCCAACAGCCATACCCCCAGCCACAGCTAATCTTGGGTTTTCATCAAACATATTTTTGTGAGCGAGGGCAGGGGCAATTTCCCGGGCGTCGATACTGATAACGTCGCCGTTATTACGACTCACAATGAAACCTCCTCCTCCGATACCCGAGCTATGTGCGTTGATGGAGCCGATGCAGAGGGCCACAGTCACAGCAGCGTCAGCAGCGTTTCCTCCTCTCTTCAATATCTCCGTCCCGAGTCTCGAGCAGTATGGCACATCACACGCAACCATGGCTTTGCTTCCGAAATGCTGGTGGTCTTTGGACGGGTCGGTGGTCGGAAGCCCGATCTCAAGCAAAGGATCTGTGGGCTCCTTTTCGGCCGCGAGGTCGGTCAAAAACCGGTGCTCTTTGAAGTAGCTGTCTTCGAGGTCCAATTGCTGTATCGAAGTGAGCAAATCGGTTTCTTGTGGCTTAAAATGCCACACGTTGATTCCTATCAACGCAATGATGCTGAGAAGGAAAAGAACTCTTCCATAGCTCCTCGTTCTTGTTCTTGGGATCTCTATCTTCTCATCCATGCTGTTAGATAAAAAAAGAGGCAGAAGATATGTTTATTAAAAATCAGAAATTTCTGTGTGACTTTCGTTATCGGAACTAATAAGTGTCGGGCAGCACGCGAGCTCAAGCCACCGACGCTGACTAAGCCTTCTGGAATAGGCAAAATGATGCCGCCCACGACCTTTATCTGCCGCCATGACTAAGCACCCAAATGCAGTCGAAGAAAATTTTTAGCAGGGAAAAGCGTTTGTTGGCAGGTCGCCCGGATGGGCCTGATTTCCGGTGCTCAGCTTTACAGAAGATACAAGAGAAAGCGAGGAATTGGGTGACTCTTCGACTATGGCGTCAGAACAAGGACCTCAAGCAGGCACCTGAATGGGCATCTCAACGCCAATAATCCCAGTTTTTTCTTGTTGCTCTTGCCTCTCCACAACAGTGCAAAGCCTCATACCCAACTACAGAGTGCATGCTTGGGCAAAAGGTGTTTGGGCCACACCTCATCGCATAATGCCCCACAATTGACGGCCGCCGTGCGAAGGCATTTTCTCTGCTTCCAGAACCAGCGAGCATCGCACGTGACCATCTCATTAGACAATTTCGTAAAAGTAAACCAAGAACAGCTTATATTTCTTTATTAGAGCTATGGGTCAAGATGATTTTGGAAATGGAGGCCCCGGCTCGGGCGCCACCACGCCCAACTTACATGCCTTGAGGTCCCACACCACGTCACCAGCACCAATTACCTCGTCGAACGAGGATGGCTCCTTGGTTAGTAACATCTTACCATCCTACCATATGTTCCAGCTGACGATTTCGAAGCCAATGACGCCTTCCAATGAGGATTTCGACATTGCCCCTCCGCTTTACGAGATGACGCCAGTCACTTCCTCGCACTCTGTCTTGAATTCGGCCACTGTCTCCGGTACTACGACCCCGTTCGAGTTTCCTCACACTGCAGCTACCAGCATTAACGGGAACGAGTTCCCCTTCCCTACCCAGATGACGGAAACTGACACTTTTAACGAGGAAAACGCAGCCATGTGGGAGAACAACATCTTGGCCAATGCCCACAAGTTGCCCAAGTTGACAGGAACGAACAATCCCATAAACCAGGACTTGGAGATCAAGATCCAGCTCACGGAGCGGGTGGGTCAGAAAGGTGTGCCTCCTACATACTTGGATCCAACAAACTTAGAGTTCAAACAGGGCGACTATATCCACGGGTACGTCACCCTCGAAAACAAGAGCAATAAACCAGTTACGTTCGACATGGTCTATGTTGTTTTCGAGGGCAAGTTGGTGGCGTACGACAACTCGCGAGGAGTGGTTGAGAAGGACCATATTTCCAAGGTGTTCACCTTCTGCAGCATGATGGATCTATTTGCGCTGTGGACGTATGCCAACATCGACCGACTTGTCACCGACAACGGTGATCCACACGACTGGTGTGTGGGGGAAATCGACACCTACGACAACACCACCTTGGCCATCGACGTCCACAGAGAACTCCAGCCCCACGTCACTTACAAGCGATTCTTTTCCTTCCGGGTGCCCGAGAAGTTGTTGGACAGCACCTGCGACCACAACTTGGTACGCCACATCGAGGTACCGCCCAATATTGGTGTTCCTCGCAACACCCTGGTGTCCACCACCAAGTTGATGTTGGAAAAGCAGATCCGTGATTTGTCCTTTGTCGACACCACCATCAGCTACAGTGTCGATGCGAGAGTCGTCGGTAGGGGCCTGGCCTACGGTTACACTAGAGAAGGACCAGATCAGTATGTGATTGCGATGGAGGCATCCTGTCCAATCCGCGTGGTGCCTACCGCCAACCCCGAATTTTACTACCACAGAGCGCAGTTTTGGCAGGAGTCAACGCTTTTCTTTAAGGCATTTGTCGATAGCGTCAGGCAGAAGTTGCAGTTGTCGCGAGAAATGTTGCAGGACGGTGGATCTTTGTTGCTGCCAGTGTCGTCCAACGTGGGCCAACAATCCAAGTTGAGACAATTGTACTCGGTGGCCACCACTTCGATCTCGAAAAACATCAAGGCTACACGGTCCAAGCTGATCAACGAGGACCACTCGTACCAGTGCTTGGTGCCCTTGAAGAAAAAGTCGCTCACCGGGAGCTCCAAGGTGCTCGGGATCTTGTCGCTCACCACGCCTAGGGAGGAATACCACTTCACTTACGTCCCACCATCCAAATTTAGAACAGAAGAACAGGATCCGTCGTTGCCAGACTTGCGCATACCGCTAGAGTTGTCGTATTTCGTCGAAGGGTCCACCAAGAACTTGCCAGACATCAAGTCGATTTCCGCGGAAGTAGTGGTTCTCACCGTCAAGGCCAAAAAGCATGCCATTCCAGTTGAAATAAACTATGACATGTGCTTCAGAGACAAGGAGGTCGATACAAAGTTGAAGGAATTGGATAACTTTGACACCATTGTCATCAAGCAGTTCCAAAAGTATCTCACAGAAGCAACATCCTTGATCCAGCAGCTCGGAAACGAAGTCATCCGGTTTGAAACACAGATGTACAAGGATATCAAGTCCTTGGCTACGCTACAAACAAAGTACATTAACTTGACCTTGCTGGAGTCGGACTCCAAGTTTTTCACTACAAACGCACTGGGCTCTGGAACCCACACCTCACTCAAAACCATTCCTTGGAATTGCACCCAAACTGAAGGAGGTTCGCTATACACCAAGAAGTTTGATTTTGCATTTGATTTGAACAACTTCCACTTGAAGGGTGCCGAAAACAAGCTGAAGAAAGGCTTTGATTACCTTACGTTGGTGCCGAGCTTCCAAACCTGCCACATGGCCAGGGTCTATTATATCAAGATTATCATCAAGGTTCTGAACGGGGAGGCGCTTTTGGTTAACGTTCCTCTTACTATAGAAAGGTTGTGAGGAGTATATATGGAATGAATTGACGAAATACAATGTAACTGAATCATTTTGTAGATGCTCCGAAATGTGTTGCGGTATGGGTTTTTCTTGCCAGACTTAGAAACAACCAATACAACTGTCTAGCCAAACGGCGGTGCTTGGCAATCTGGTGTCACTGGTTGTACGTGACAAAAACAGCAGTGCCACTGCAGAATTGACGTATTTATCCGAGTCCTATGGTGCAACACCTGAAATTGTCTGCCTGGCGAGTTTTGTGAAAGTGTCGGTAGTAATGGGAATCTTCGGGAAATCTCCAGGAAAACAACGGTAGTGGTGGTGGTAGTTGTGGCGGTAGTGACGGAATATGCTTGGCTGTGCTGGAATAGTCAAAAGTGGAAGCCGTGCCCTACGACTCATAACTCACTATCCAAAATGCATTTGGAGGATACCATATTTCTGGTTTCGAAGTCTAATGGTCAGTGCCTTTGATCTATTGATAATTATACAACCCAGTTACATCTAGGTACATCTACTTATTACATGCAAACTCCCCTAAATATACATAAGTGCGCTGAGTTGATACACTTTGTACATTCTCGTACTTTCTGCACCGCGAAGGTCCTAGCCATTGAGTAGAGTTAGACAAAAGTTGCGTCAGAAACAGCCATGCTGACGTCCTAAACACCAGTAGTACCTTGAGAATAGCGAATTTGGAGCGAAGCTCACTAACTTTCTGTTTGTCAAGTCGCCAAATATGCGCACCTGCTCTTACTGGGCGTCCCCAGATACGCTGGACGGCTTCAAACTGATTGACACACCCTCGCGGAGACTGACACTTAAGTCAGTGGTGAGGAGCGGAGGGTATTTGGAGCCCTTGCCGGCCAATTCGGGGAACATTTGGATGAGTCTCACTAGAACGTAGGACATCTGGGTGAGTGCAAACTGCTGACCCAAGCAGATGCGAGGCCCGCCATTGAACGGGAGGTAAGCCCAGCCAAGTTTCTTAGCGCGGTCCTCGGCCCATCTCTCAGGTCTAAAGTCGTAGGCGTCTGGCCCGTATATCTCGTAGTCTCTGTGGGTGCAGTACACCGAGTAAAGAACGTCCTGGCCCTTCTTGACAAAAACAGGTTGGCTGCCGTCAGGACCACCTCCCCGTGGGAGCGTGGTGTCTCTGACTGCCACCCGGCCATTCTGCGGCACTGGTGGGTACATGCGCAATGTTTCGTTGATCACCCACTTCAAATATTCAGCCTTTTTGAGCGACTGGAAGTTGAGTCCGCTGGCGTCCTGCCCGAAAGTCGCCAAAACCTCGTGCTTCAACTTCTCATACATCTTTGGGTTCCGAGCTAACTCAAAAAACGCAAACGATAACGTGCTGGCAGTGGTGTCACGGCCAGCCACCAAGATGTTCAACAACTGGTCTCTGATAACCTTGGGGTTCCTGGTGTTCTTGGCCAATTCGTACAAAAAGACGTATCTTTCGCTTGCCTTCTTTTCCAAGTCCGAATCACTCAATCCAAGTGCATAGTCCACATAGACATCCGCAAACTTGTGGACGGCCTTGTTGGCGTTGCGGAACTTGCTGGAGTTGAACAAAAAGTAAGCTCCGTGGGCCATGCATCTGTCTGTCAAGTAGCTCTGGCTGAAGGTGAATGCGTCATTGAAGTAAGTATCACCGATGTTGTCAGGTTTGGTGTAGAGGGAGTCGATGGAGCCATCCGCCAAGGACCCGACGGTCTGGCCAAAGAGGAAATCTGTCGAGTAGTCGACAGAAAACTTGTAGAATAGTTCCTGGATGTCGAAGAATGAGCCGTTTGTCTTTTCAATGTGTCTCGCAACCATCTGCAAGTGCTTCTCTAACATGTGGAACTGCTCAATGTGCTCTCTAGTGAACTGTGGCCGCAACATGACCCGCGAGTGCTTCCAGCCCTCGCCGTCCAAGGTAAAGATACCGTCGCCCATCAATGGGCCCAATTGCTTTCTCCTCAACCCAAGTGAAAAATCGCTAAACTGAGTCGCAAGCATGGCCTTCAAGTTCTCGGGGTCTTTGGTGAGAACCACCTCCTCGCCAAGCACGTATATGAGGCCAGTTCTGACGTTATTTCCGTCGTACAAGTTGAGAAAGTAGTCCATGAGGGTCCCCTTGCTCTTGGTGTTCATGATATCCAAGAAGTTCTTGACACCAAAGGTGCCGTCAGTCCATATATGCTGGTAATTTGCAGCCCCAAGGCGCTGCTTGGCAAGTTTGACCTTGATCCACGAGGAGACAAGGTAAACCGCAAGCCCTAGAGCCACTACTGCGAAAGTCGAGTTAATCATGCTTCTGGTGGAGCTACTCCTTTGAGAATGTCGGAAATGCGCTCATGATATATATGCCCAAAAACTGATTGCACCCACTTCGTTTTTAAGGTTTAAGCTTTCTCGGCATACAGGAAATCAAAGTCTGGAAGCATGCCGCTCGTTGTTCCTCCCCTTTCTTGGCTTTTCTGTGTCGTGGCCGATCAGACACGGCTGCAACTGCCAGAAAGCGGGCTTGGCTGGTGTCAGCCTCTCGCCCAGGGAGCCCAGCAGGACAGGCTGCTCGACCCTCGGCGGCCTGGTGGGGGCAGCCAGGGGCCAGTGGAGTCACATGGACGCTGCTTTTTCGGGGTTATTTCCTAGTCTCGTAGTCTCGTAACCTCGCTGCCTGTAGCATGTAACAAAGGGGGTGGAACAGTGGCAGGAATGCAATCTCCGTGCTAAAATTGTCGGGGCCAGAAGGAGTAGACCTTCCATGCGCCCAAGCCAAAGCAGAAAATGTGCTTATCAAGTCTAAAACGAGGCTTTTGGTGGCCTAATGGTTGACTGCACTGGCGACGGCCGTCAAATGCCCCGCTGCATTTGTGCCCATTTGGTGGAAAAGCAGCGTGGTACGCCGAAACGACCGAGCGGCTGCATCGTGGCCCCACCATCGACGTGGAATTGGCATATTTAAAGCACCTGCTATCTCATCTCTCTGACGGTGAGTGAAATCGGAGGAGCGGTGGTGCGTAAAAGGCGTCTCTTGTACGGCGGATTTTTATGCCACACACCAAACCACCTGTCAGAAGACTGAGCATTTATTTTCGGGAATTTGCACACATCCCCAGAAATGGCCGCCAATAGAAACAAGTTCAGCCTCTCGCTAGACAGGTTGAGCATACGGCCAGACAGCGGGGCCAGCAATGAAGACGAGCATGAGATCCTCAATATTCTCCCCTCCTACCAGATGTACCAGTCGACCATCTCCAAGAACTTGACGCCCACGGTCGAAGAGCGCTCGGATCCCCCAGGCTACGAGTTGACGCCAGAGCCGCTGAACGCCAGCGACTACTTTGGAGGTGCCGGGTACTCGCTCCCCACGTCTCCGGCCCCGGAGCCGGTCCACATGCAGCCCATGGACTCGACAGGGGCCGGCATTTCGCTCGCGGAGGCCGTCCAACAGGTTACCGCCCAGCAGCAGGCAGAGCAGCAGCAGCAACAAGCTGGCACAGAGCCCCACGCAACAGTAGAGGGCAACAGGTGGGACGATACCATCCTCGCCAACGCCCACAAGTTGAAGAGACTCACCTCCATAAGCAAGGAATTGTCGCGCCAGCTCAACATCCAGATTGTGTTGACGGAGCAGGTGGGCAAGATTGGAGTGGCCCCCAAAATCGTCGACCCATTGAAACAGGAGTTGAAGCAGGGCGACTACGTGCACGGCTACATCTTGTTGACCAACAAAACGGGCCAGGATATCCCCTTTGACATGTTTTCCGTGGTGTTGGAGGGCACAGTCACGTTTGGCAGTGCGCAGGGTGCCCTGAGCACCTTGGTGCAGCCGCCAGCGCACATTGTGCGGTTTCTCACCATGTTTGACTTCAGTGCGCTGTGGAACGACGCATGCATGGACAGGTTGGTGACAGACCACAACGACCCGCACGTTCCCGGCTACGCCATCGATCCCGTAGACGACACGAGAATCTTTTTCGACCAGCGCAAGATATTGAGGCCCGACGTCACCTACAAGAAGTTTTTTACCTTCAGGATACCAGAGAAGTTGTTGGACAGCACCTGCGAGCACGGAATGGTCAACCACTTGCAGCTTCCAAGCACCTTTGGGGTGTCGAAGAACGAGGTGATTTCTGCGTTGCGCCAAAAGTGGAAGGACAGTGAGCCCTCGACCCCAAAGGACGAGCTGAAGGGCTTCAACTTGCACGTCCAGCCCCCGCCACAGCTGCAGATCCACCAGCAGCAGCTCCACCAGCTCCACCACGGCTCGCATGGTGCGCACGCAAAGCCCAAGTATGCGTCGCTAGTGAACGACTTTTCCTTTTCCGATGCCTCCATCGACTTCAGCATCAGCGGCCGCATCATTGGCAAGGCTCTGGACTACGAGCACTTAGTCGGCAGAAACGCAATCCCCCACACAAACCGCGGCGCTGACGAGTACGTCGTGGCCAACGAAGCATACTGCTACTTGAGAGTCATTGGAAACACAGACCCGTTATTTGAATTGAACCGCTCCATGATCCACCATGAGTCCAAGTTGATTCTCTCCAACTTGGTCGAAAAGATCAAGGAAACCATAGCCTTAGGCAAAGATATACTCCAAACACAGCAGCAAACGGGTGCAAGCAGCCACCACCACGGCCACAGTAGGGCCTCCTCCGTAGACAACTTGGCCTTGTCGCCCGTCAACTCGACAGACTCGTTCCACCCGCTCACCAGCATCAGCTCCAACGACCTCCACCCTTCCAGCAGCGCCACAGACCTCCAGAAGATGCAGCAAAAGTACCACCTTCGTGTCCAGCAGCAGGCCGCACCCTCCGACACTGTGTGGGAGGTGTTCCACCCATACAAGAAGAAGTCTATGTTTGGTCTGTCCAAGGTCATAGGGCTCATTGCCTTTTCCACGCCCCGGGCCAGCTACAAGGCAGACTACATTCCGCTTCCCGGCTTCCACCGCGCGGTCAAGAACCTCAACACCACAATCTCCGTCCCAATGGACATCAACTTTGTCTTCTCCGAGAAGAACAGCAACATGTTGCCTGATTTCAAAAAGATATCTGTTGAGTTGGTAGCGCTCACCATCAAGCTGAAAGAGCTTCCTATCCCAGTAGTCTTCCACTCCGACATGCTTTTTGAAAACAAGACCCGTGGTGCAAACACCTTTGATGTGCACACTGTCAAGACCTTCCAAAAGTACGCGGTGGAGCTTTCCAAGCTCATCAAGAGCGTGGGAAGTGAAGCGCTCGACATTGACCGTGACGTGCTCCGCGACGTCAAGTGCTTGGCCAACTTGGCACTGAAGTTTGACCACTTGAAACTAACGCTGCGCTTGAAGCACCACGCAGCCAAGGACCCTGTAGACTCGTTGGCGGCCATTCCGTGGGAGCAGGAATCCATTCGAAGCGAAAACTCGATGGGCACACATGAAGAACAAGTCAAGTTCTACAAAAGGTTCGACTTGTGCGTCGACCTCAAGGATTTGGTGAGTCTGGCAGGGCCAGAATTCTGCCTTATTCCTGAATTCCAGAGCTGTTTGATGGCTAGATTGTATTATTTGAAGATCACATTGAAGAGTCCTACTGGTGAGCACATTGCATTAAGAGTTCCCGTTATCATACAAAGATAGATGTATAGAATTATTAGATTAAGTTAGGTTTATGTAGGAGATGGTGGAGTAGGGTGGACTATGGTAGGTGGAGTGGTAGTAGGCGACAAAGTTGTGGGAGTAGCGTAAAAGTAGTAAGCAGTAACGCTATGTAGTGCAATCTGTAAAATAGTAACAGCATTAGCGTCATATTCATAGAGTAGTGAGAGAGAAATGAAATAGTAGCGGTTTAGTAGTGGAATAAAAGCTGAAAAGGCAGTGCAAGCTGTGACAGTAAAAGTCTGAAAGTAGTAAAACAGAAAAGTGGAGTAGTGACAGAATAGTAATAGTGACTTAGGAGTGACAAAGTGACAAAGTGACAGAGAAGTGACATTTTAGTTAACGTCGTTTTGTTGCGGTAGCGAGTGAGTACATGGAAGTAGTGATAGTGTAAACCTGTAACGATCAGAGTGGACCGTTACTAGTGCAGCGATCAGTGGACCGACCTCGCTAAAAAGTCGCTGTGCGCACCAAATGAATTCATCATCGCATTCTTTCTAATCTGCAGCGACAAGATGAAAATCGAAGAGGTAGACCAAAGTGTCGACAAACTCATGTCTGAATGGGAAAAGAGAAGGTATGTGCCCAAGCCGGGTGAGCCAGACCTTCCTCCACAATTATCGGAGTATGCCGAGAAGTCTACGGAGGACGTGATGAAGGAGTTCAACCGTATGCCATTTTTCATGACGGAGCTCGATGAGACCGATGGGGAGGGCGGAGAAAACAGCAATCTTGAGGCACTTAGGTCCTTAGCGTACGAGGGAGAGCCCCATGAAGTGGCCACCAACTTCAAAAACCAAGGTAACGACTGCTACAAGGGCAAGCAGTACAAGGCAGCCATCGAATACTACACAAAGGGTCTTGACGTCGAGTGTGACGTCGACGCCATCAACGTTGCATTGTACATCAACAGAGCGGCATGCAATCTTGAGTTGAAAAACTACAGAAGTTGTATTGAGGACTGTAAAAAGGCATTAAAGATTGACGAAAAGAACGTCAAGGCCTGCTACAGGGCCGGTAAGGCGTTCTTCCTCGTCGATAGATACGACGAGGCAATGTCCATCCTTGAGTACGGGATCGGCATCGACCCGGAAAACAAGTCTATAAAAGACACTATGGAACAAGTCACCGCCAAGCAAAAGCGTGTGGAAGAAGTCAGACTCAGAAGAGAGAGGGAAGCAGAAGAAAAGAGACTTGCTACCGTAGTCTTAGAAAACTCCATCAAGTTGAGACATTACACCAATGTCAAGACTCCAAGACCCGCAGAGATGTTGGAGAACTCAAAGATACGATTGGAAGACCCCAAGGATCACGAATCCCAGTTGATTTTGCCTGCCATGATCTTGTATCCTAGCACCGACGAGTTTGACTTCATAGCAGAGGTCTCCGAGTTGGCCACTCCAACTGAAATCTTTGAAATGATTTTGTACAGACCAAAGGAGTGGTTCGAAGATCCAAAGCACAAGAACTTTACTTTGAAAAAGCTCGAGTGCTACATGGAAACTGAAGCTGGTGGTCTTATCAAGGTTGGTAAGAAGATTGCATTCAACACCGTCTTGATGGCTGATAAGCCAAATGTCCCTATGTTTGACAATGCCTTGAGATTGTATATTGTTCCAAAGGAAGAGGCTCAAGGTTGGTTGACCAAGTGGGATAAGGAGGTTGCTTTAAAGAAGCGTCATTTGTAATGTATAGGTGAGTAGATGTTGCAGGATCTCACAATGAGCATGTAGATTGACCAGAGAGGTCAAAAGTGGTAGTGTAGTCTACTTAATTGCTGCCCCTCCGCACGTTTGTATGGTGGGATGCATACATTAGTGTGAATTTACTTTATTGTACATTCTCGCATCCTCTATTGGTAAAAGTCGAGCCCAGCTGCTTTCAGTCAATATAAAACTCCAATAATCAAACTCCTGACCTTATGCTCTAATCTCACATAAAGCTTAAAATAATGGACCATTTGGATGCACACATATGATACTCACTATATGCATTCCACGCATTACTCCTATGCTGATGGGCCATTTGGACGCATATTTTATCTCCATTCCGTGTATTACTTCTCCATCCTATAACCCATTTGAAGAGCATACTGTCTCTCTTCTCTCTTTTTCTGTTTTTCATCCGGGGTGGCTTGTGGGGACTGCTTTCCTCTTGTTCTGGAAGCCAGTGACTCGAAGATTTCCTCGATGTTGAGTTTTGGAACCTGCCCAAATACCGACGACGGGTCTACGCTTCGGTTTTGCATCAACAAGCGGTGGAGCTCAGGAGTATGTCCCCAGCTCTGTAAAACCTTGTACTTGGTATTCTCGTCATTTTCGTCGTCCGTATGGATGTCCGGTAAGTTGTTGGCTGTGTACTGAACGTTAGATTTACGAGGAGTCTTGGATGGGGTCTTTGGTGACGTTCTGCGACTAGCCCTCTTTCTTCTGTCGTCGTCCATTCTTAGTTTGTGGTTGACTGAGAGTACTATTTTCTGTTTAGGCTTCTGCAGTGCCATTTCGCTTCGTTCTGCCATCATAGACTTCTTTTTGACGGTGCTCGCCGTCAGTCTTTCTTCTAAGGTTCGCTTCACTGGAGACGGAATTTTCTGAACTGTGGAGTGGTGAGTCAACGGTGGTGCCTTAGATGTGAACTGCGGGTTTGTAGGGTTGAGTGTGGCAGTCAAAAACTTGTTCTTGAGCACTCCCTTGCTCTTGGCTTTGCTCGAACTGGTCGGTGCAGTGAGTCTATCTATTAAATCTTTGTCTGGCGACCTCGAAGGCAGGTTAGAACTACTGGTAGGCGCAATCTTCGGCGTTTTTGCGGGCAGTTTAAGTTTGACTGGCGACATTTTGGTCACTTTGATTGGCGACCTTCTCCTTGTGGGGGATGGTGAGGCGCTGCTGCTTAAAGTAGACCGCATATATGAGGGTAAACCACCGTACTTATTGATGCTGCTCTTGTCTGCTACCATCAGACTCTCATGTGAGACGTCCTGAGTGTTCTTTTGTCTGTCTTCTGTCTGGACCGCAACTCTACTGGACGTCAGCTTCTGTGGTATTGGCTCCAAAACGGGTATTTTGGTCAAGGTAGGCTTGGACTTTGGCTTTTGTCTGGTAGGCAGTTCATTTTTAAGCGATTCTTCGTCAGTAATGCCCAAGACTTTAGATGTATAGGGTATGTTATGCTGTTTCGGTATAGGGATGGGAGAAAGTTGAAGGTTTCTAGATATTATCTTCTCCTTTGTGTCCAGGCTCCTCAATCTACTATTCCGTGCTATTGTTATTGGTTCGTGGGAAGGGAGCTTGACATAAATCGAATTTCGCTTAGGAGTTTTGGACCTTCTGTAGTCAGTGTCTCTCCGGGAAATCCGAGAGTCTCGAGATGAAGCAGTGGTCGTCGGTACCTTAGACGTGGTGCGCTCATGATCCTCGGTGTCCTTCCCTCTTAGTGACTTTTCTGCAATGCTTTTTCGTATGGCTCGGCTTATTGCCTGGAACGAGCTATTTGGTGAGAGCGAGTGCTTTGGGACGTCGATTGGAATGAATGAAAAATCTGATGCATTACTCAACGGCAACGGTGTTAATGGCTGTAAGTCTGATTTAGCAGGCAGTTCTGTGGTGTTTGCCGCGGCTATCACTGTCGTGGCCGCTGTTGTTGTTGTTGCCCGCTTATGCTTGACAGGGGACGAATGCGGTGGGTAGGTGGTATGCGAGTTACTGGCTTGGGATGTGTTAACATTAGATGTATCAAGAAGCAGGAGACGGTCTTTATCGTCTTGCGCTTGTAATACGCGACGCATGAATGTGTCTATCTGATCTATTCCTGTTTTCAACTCATGGCATATGGATTCACTCTTATCCAATACAATGTTATTGATTTCCGATAATTCATTGGCTACCCATTTGGAGGACCCAGGAACTAGATCCTTCTTCTTCTTGGTCGCCAAGATCGACCAATGTGTAGAGTTGAGCATCGCCAATACAAGTATATAGCGCTCTCTGATGGCGTACTTTTTATCAGTGACTTGTTGATGCCTTTTGAAGACGCGCGCTCGATCTGGTGTTGATCAGGTTCTTGGATGCAGTATGGGAAGACTTCTGTCACAACCAAAAAACATAGAACTTATGAAGAAATGTTTGATATAAAATCGTAAATATTGCTTCCATACGGTAACGACCAAGCAATAAGCAAAGGTTTTTGCTTGTGGTTTTGCAATTATCTCTGCGTACTGACTCATGGAACTTAGAGAAGCAGAAAAACTACTAGAAAATGCATGATTTCAAACCTAGCAAACCCTGCTGTCTATTAATTCTAAGCATGATAACAGTATATGGATTTTGAGGAGTTGTACGAGTTCTATAAAGTATTCAGTATATTGCTGGACTTCATTATGGTCCCTTAGCATTGGAATGTCTCAATCTCAGCGCCAAATAACCACTACAATGACGAAGGCTACCTAAAAACACTATTGGACGATACAAACCACAACTAGTAGTACTTTATGTATGTGAACTTGTGTATTCTACCACTTTCCTACCCATGGAGGTAGCTTGGATGGCACTTGTTAAAAACATGAATCCTGCATACACTTTTTGCAGCAATTCCGCAATAAACTCAAATAACCATGCCCTAAAACAAAAAGAAAAAGACAACACAAGTGTGGTGAGAGATACATATCCTTCAAGAAGAGTAAGAAATCATTGCATTTAATTAATTAGAAGTATATAATTCATATAGGTTCACAAAGGATAGATAAATCTTTCATTTTCAAGATCAGTGAGATCAAGCATAGAAAGATCGGTTTTCTCTTGATAAGTTTGTCCGTCATCCCCGACAACATCAACCACACCATAGTCCAGTTCATTGTCAGATTCTTTGGCAAGCTTTTCAAGTCTTGCCTTGTTTCTCTTAGATAAGATATACCTGATTAACACCAAGGTCAAAGGACCCAAGAACCACGAAAACACGATTTGAACAATCCACGATTCCCTGTACCTTGGCGCGTACTTGCTTTGCCAGAGTTGTGGCGCAATAAGGTTTGCAATTGAGTATCCCACCATCCAAAGGAAAGTTCTTGTAAGACGCTTGGTGTATCCCGCTGAAGTTGCCTGTGACAGGTTGAAGGCAGTGATGTAGGTGGTCCCACTTGAAGTCGTTAAGAAAATTCCTCCTAAAATACCTGGCTTGTTAGAGTATGGAAGAGCAATAGCTAAAATTGCACCCAATAGTGGAGGAATCAACCAGAAGGCACCCACATAAAACGCATTTCCCTTGAACCTTATCAAAAAGAAGGTGGTCACTATCGCAACAAGCATCCCATAACTGTTAGTAACAACCATTAACCAGTTGGTGGTGAGATTGTCAAACCCAAGCTCCTTGTAAATAATCGATAACTGGTATCCAGTCGCATTTTCCAACATCAAGAAGAAAGCAAATGCAAAAAACAACCAAGATATTGGGTCCTGCAACGCTTCCTTGAACTGGTAGAACTTAAACGTCTTTTGCTCAATAGAAGAGTGAGAAGACTTTTTGATTCTTTGGATGATGTGAACTCTTTCTTCAATTGTGAACAATTTAGAAGAGGCTGGGTTGTCAGGATATATCAAGTAAACCGTTGCAGCAACAACTGCAGATATGATCCCGATAATAAGCCAGTACCACTTCCATGGTCTCCACTTAGTTGTGTACTGGAGACCGTAACTAACGAATCCAAACGGAATGTCTATCCCGAGGCACGATATCCAGAAGATCGGGTTAACATACGCTTGTTCTTCCAATGTAAAGAACATAGCTAATGTGTGCTCCACAGCAGGTGTAATGCCTGCTTCAACAAACCCTAAGAAGAATCTGATAAGCGAGAACCCAGCATATGACTTGGAGGCCAATGTACAGAAGTTTAAAATTGACCATATGGTCACCGCCCCGGTAATGTAATGCGACATAGGGAGCTTTTGGAAAAGGTAGTGTGATGGAGCCTGTCCCAAAATGTACCCGACATAGAAGAAGGTCTGAACGTTATTGTAATGATCTGAAGTCAACTTCATGTCTTGGAAAAGGCCTAACAACGACGAATATGAGATAGCATCCTTGTCAATGAAAAGAGTAGCGTTAACAAGGAAAGTCAAAGGTAAAACAGTAAGCCAGAGTTTGCGAACCAACTTGCGTTCCTTTTCAGGTGTTAGCTCTGGAACTTCACCAGCAAGCTGTTGAATAAGATCAAAGGTGACATCTGCTTCTTGTTTCAAGACCTCGCGGTGGGCTTTCTTTTCCTGGTCGACCAGGATACTTGTGACTATTTCTCTTTCTTTCGTGTCAACAGATCCCTGAGTCGACATAGTAATAGTTTATGCTATTGAATGAAAAAGGAATTTCACGGTTTTATATACATTGTCCGGTAATCTCAAAACTATGGGAAATAGGTAGTGGAGTTCACGTACCTATTTTGGATAAAGTTTACCAGTGGTCCGCACAATATAAATTGCAGCAGCAGCCACAGTAAATTGCAAATCCTAAGACGTAGCATTGGTTACACATAATTTGGATATGATTTGCTAGTACGAGCTCTCTCGTGAAGTATCTAAGGTGTTGCCTCCTGGCTCAAATGATAATGCAGGAGTCTACTACAAAAGAAAAAGTTGATCCGTGAGAGAGAAAAGATATTATCGTGTGGCATCGAGCGTTGAAATCCTCTATTATACAAGACACGGCTTGTGTGCGCTTGTAGTGCCCGCATCTGGAAAGTGCTTTCCGGTATTCGGTTGAGTTCAAGTGGCACTCGCTATCACCTTTCTCGAAAAGGCATCATCCCCTACATTTTGTACTGATACCAGGGAGTCTCATACACTAATAGACTCAAGTTAACACGCATGTAACCCACTTGGTTTGAAGCATTTCGAAGCTCAATCTTTGGTAGTACGGACTTCCACCTCCTCGACTCTCGCTTGACACTGCTGCGGTTTAGAGTCTCGTGCTGTAACATCCTTGGTACTTTCTTATTGCTTCCCAGCCATGTGGAGCTAGTTTGGGGAGACCATAACCAAGGGGTATCATACCACTAACCTTCGTAAACCTTCTGGAACTGTGGATAGCAGCGCTCGTGAGGTTAGTCCATTTAAGATTAGCTTGCGGATCAGAATTACCCGATTTGGAATGAAAAGTGGAAGTGGCTCCAAAAATAAGCCCAAATCACATGACCTGAGATACGATTAATCAGCACAGCTGCAAGATCTCATTGACCGGGATTAGATTGAGTGTTGTAGGTCATACCCAAGATGTATACGCAAACGATTCCAGGATGCCAACTGTTTAAGATCAGCAAGATGGTCAAGAGTAAGGCTAAATCGTGCTTAGTATGTCGCGAGAAGAAAAGAAAGTGCGATAGACAAGCTCCCTGCTCATACTGTTTAAAGAATAAGACCAGCTGTGTTTACGGAGATTCCCTAAGCGTTGAGGAGCTGGCAAAGTTGCTTCTAGATCTTGGCCATAAGAAAGAGGTAAAGCAAGGCTTGGATATTTTGAAGAATGTTAAACTACCAAACCACAACGTTACCCCAGAGTCTACAATAGATACTCCGGTATCAAACACATCAGTGGAACAGGCCTTCTGGCCAGCACAACCATCGTCACCCGAATCACTGTGCGTTGGTCCGAATTGTCGAGTCGGCCCTTTGCACACTAACATATTTCTCTCTTCGGTGTACAGACTGGGAAATACCATTGAGCAAAACCTTCAGAATTTGTTGTCATTTGTACCTGATAAGAAGGATGCAGATGTTCTTATTGATAGATACCGTCACTCCATACATCCTATCATACCAATATTTGATCTCCAAGAGTTCTATCCTAGAGCTGAAGCATTCTGGAATGACAGCACTGTGGCCGACCTCCCTTTCTTTATCACCTTTTTCACAATTCTATATGCTGCATCAGTTTCCGAGTATGAAGAGCTAACAATAAAGAGCACTCTTGATGATGTAAGGAAAAGTGAGCATGTTACGAAGATGAAGTTTTACGTTGGAGCTACGGAAATAGCACTTGCGATGTCGCAGTTCCCCACAAAAGTGACTCTTGTTGGACTCAAAGCCCTGATAATTTTACATCTGGTACTTAGGAATGACTGCAGGTCCGACGATTGTGGCTCAATTGGTGTATTGGTGCGATTGGCGCAGTTAATAGAGCTAAACCGGGATCCATTGAAGTTCCACAAGTTCAAGGATCCGAAGGAAGTGCAAGGGAGAAGACTCATGTGGTGGTATATATATTATCTTGATAGCACTGCTGCATTATCTTCCAAGATCTCGCCGATAATAACGGAAGGGGAGTTTGATACACTCTTACCGGTTGAGTACGAGGGAGATTCGAAGGGAGCATTCAAGTTAAACCCCTATGTTGCATGTGCCAATGGCCGATTTCGCTGGGCAGAATGTTGCAACAAGATTCTACGAAGATCGGCGAACCTCAGAGAGTTTACCGAAAAAGAAGCGAACTTGTTGAAGCTGGACATTCGAAACTTGAACTTTCAATGCACGTCAACGATCCAACGTATACAGGAGATTCCACTGCTGGTAAGTACGTTCGACAATATGTTCACAATGTTTAGTAGTGCACTTCTATCGTCGTTTTCAGACAGATGCCAAATCTTACTCCATATTGTGTCGGAACAACACTCTAGGTCTCCCGAGACGTCGCTGGTATCTAACCCCGAAGTGCCAGAGATAAGCAGCGAAGTTGTGGAAGCTCAGATCCACTTATTGAACCAATTCGTAAAATACGGTTCAATGCCCGATAATATGATTTTTCTCTGGGAAATACGCAAGTACCAACCGATCCAGGTACTTTTGTACTTGCTCAAAAGTTTAGTACTCCAACTCCAGGATTCGCAGCCGATAAACCGGTCTAATCTCCGAGATGACCCAAAGGTCAACACGATTCTTGAGAGCATTGAGAAGTTGGGGTATCTCTCCGACCACACCACGGCATTATGCAGGGAACGTTGGAATTTGCTACGCACACTTAAAGACCACACCTGGAACCAAATTTTCCAGGCCAGTACTGAAGTTGCAACACAACAGAATTATCCCAACAGCCCAGCATCGTTTGGCATGCTTGAAGAGTTTACTGAAGAAGCCTGGAACAGCATCCAGTTTGAGCTCAGAAACGTCCAGCAGATAATAGATGACAATATTCAAACCAAACTCTGGGACTTTCAGTCGGGGCACTTCCTCTTGTGAGCACGTGACTGGTTAGGCTTATCTTGCAAGGACCTGTCAAGTACAGGTTACCGGTTTCTGCAATCAGCACGCCAAGCCGTTTTCTCGAATTGTCACTGTAGGGATGGTTATGTCTTGCAGCATATCCCACCTTTTAGGTGCAGTTACATAAGGTAGCGAATTTGCATTTGACAGAGTCAAAGCTAATCCTACTACGGAGGCGATATAGAGGATAAAAAATAAAGAACTGTTCACGCCTTGTGACCCTTGACAGAAGGTCATGACTTGGTGCCACGAGAAGTACACACCCCTTAGCAAAAGGATTATATAATTTAATTTGTAAGGTGGAACCCGTTACAGGGTCCTCCCAGTCGTACTGGAAAAAACGGTAAAGCGGAGAAGACAGGCGAATCTGGAGTAATTTCTGCAACCAAGCAGGCTTACAAGAATAAGTCAGGCTACTTTGACGCAGACTCAGAGGGAACAATAAAGTTTATGCGGGTCAGTGATACTTTGGGGGGGCTATGGCGGGCTAGCTGGAAGGTAGAAGAGTCTAGATTTGATGACAAACCTGATCCTCAAAGTCCTATTGGGTTAAAATGCCTCTGCTCATAGAGCCAATTTACAGCCGACTTATAGCCGACTTATAGCCGATCACGTGTGCGGTGGCAGGGCCGTGGTCAGAGGGTCGACAGGGAGAGCGAGCAGTGGCACGCAGAGAAGCACAGCTTTGGCGGTGACAGAAACGGCCTTGTGGTTAGATTGCATTTAGATGCTTCTGAATTCTACTTACTCCGCAAGCATTTGCTTTATCCGTTTATCAAAAAAAGCCAAGAGGATTTTCGCAACCATTTAGAGGATTTCGGAACGACAAAATTAGCAATTTCCCCCCAAAATAAGATTTTGGAATTACAGACCATTCCCTGTTTATTGGAACAGAGATCGTAACTCTGCATCTCTTGGGACCAATGTAAACGTCACATCCTCGTCACAGGCTTGAGAGCAAGAAAAAAGAAGCGGGATGATCTCCGAAGGGAAGTGACCGCCGAGGATGGAGCACAGGGTCCTCAGAGAGGGCTAAGTCCACTAAAGTCCACACCCACAACTGAAACTCACCCCAGTGGCACCGGTATCGAGTCGAGTGTAGCCTGTCCCTGACCAACGAGAGGTCAATTCTTTTGTAACGCTTTTGAGAGCGATACCTGCATTAGATCTGGTACAGGGTTTGTCAAAAAGCACATCTGAAATTAGTGTAGGAACCAGCTGCATGAATTGTGAGACAACAGCAGCAGCACCATCGCAAGCTGGGGCAGCAGGAGGTACCACGGGTTTTAAGCTTTTCGGTGCAGAAATTATCATTGCTGTCGTCAAGAATAATTATAAGCAACCTCCTATGTAATCAAGAGCAGCAATCCCACGCCACGGGAAAAATTCGGGGTTGAGATCAAATGTCTGGTTGATTCACAACGTGCAAGGTGCGCAAAACGTCTAGCCGCGGATAGCCTTGCTTCTGACGCCGGGGGATTATTATTTCCCAAGGGTTATTCTTTTGGATTCTCCAGTTCTTTTACTCGTTTCGTGCTCTGGGGGCAAATATATATTATGTAGCGTTGTGAAATCCCCGAGAGCCGCTGTACATAAAGGTTTTGTATTCCGCCCTCTTCATTAGTTACAAATCCTCTGAACAAGTGAGAAAAAAACGGTGCTTCCTCCACCTTATCTTTAAGCAAAACACTGAATACGAAGCATGAGTGGCCGTTCGAGGGGGTCAACACAGCCCTATACGAAACATGAGGCTACAGACGACACTGAAATGCTGACAGATACGGGGAAACGCAAGGTTTCTCGTCGTTCTGTCGCCTGTAAAAGCTGTCATTCTTTGAAAGTCAAGTGCACTCCGTCAGACCCCAACAACCCAGCAGGGCCCTGTGTGCGGTGCCTAAACGCCAACCGAGAGTGTGAGATCGACTTGAACCACACCAGAAAGAGGAGAAAGAAGGCCACGATCGAGAAGGAGAACGCTGCTGCTGCTGCTGCTGCTGCTGCGTCTGCTGCGGCAGTTGCTTCCATATCCAACGGCGGGCACCCAATCCACAGCAGCAGCGGCAACTCTTCAGTTATTCCGCTCTCCAAGGCGGGCACTGTCACGCCGATTGCCACGCCACCCCTTCCAGCATCCAACCACCACCACGGCGGCCGTGCCAGCCACCTCACGAGAAGAAACTTGGCGCACCACACCAATGGCAAGTCAAACGGCGCATACACACCGAGAGACTACACAGCAGCCATAGACACCGCTCCGTCCGGCGAGGACGTCGAGTCCCTCAGAAACAGAGTCAAGTATCTAGAGACCATTATCCACAGGCAGCAGGAGGAGCTCAACCACAGCCTGCAGCGCACTCCAGTAAGCCGCGGTCGCGACACCTCTTCGGACCTCGATTCCCCTCCCTTCGTGCTGAGGTTCGACCTCGTCAGCGAGTTGAACGTCATCTGCGACTTGACCTCCAGGTTGACGGAGTTCACAAACAACCTTAAGTCCATTGCTGACCACAGGACCCTTCTTCTTAGACAATCCGGGGTCTCGATGGACTGCGTGCTGAAGGGCATCATCACACTAGACGAGGCACGCACCAGGTTGGAACTCTACAAAAACTCAATCTATGCCTCACATCCCCTCATAGAGGTGCCCGCCAACATGGAGGTGGAGCAGTTTATGCGCGAACAGCCCTACTTTTTCAATGCCATCATGTCTGTCACCAGCATGATCTCCGAGGACGTGGACGACAGAGATAGAACGTTGCTCATTGACAACTTTGCCGTGCAGTCAATCACCTTCGAGGTCATGGCTGTGGGTAGCAAGTCGTTGGAGCTTTTGAAGGGCTTGATCGTGCTTTGCTTGTGGTACAACACCGCAGAGCTTTTCCGCCAGAGAAGGTATCATGTCTTGAACGGGATTTCCGTCACCATGTTGCACGACTTGGGGATGCACTTGAAGCCGCTCCGGGACGACGAGCCAGACCCGGCTCCGTCCCACTGCAGCCCGGCAGGCAGCGCTGCGAGTGTGCACAACGGGTCCAACGCACTGCCCTCCAGCTCGCGTGTGTCCAACACCTCGATGATGCCGCCATTTGTGCCCCAGGACCGCGGCTCCCCGCACTCTGTCAGAGACGCTGCGGACGACCACTCCAGCGATGAAAACTCGGAGTACGCAAGCGTCATCCTCATCATATACTTCACCACCGTCAGCATCTGCTTGGTTTTGAGAAGAACAGTGTACGTCAAGTGGACGCCGTACGTCGAAGACAGCTGCAAGCTCTTGGAAAAACTGCGAGACCCACGGTACATTGAAATAGCATTATACTCGAGACTCAGCCACCTCTTGGACCGCATCCAGCACGTTGTGCACTCGTCCGAGACGTCGCAGGCGCGTCCAACTTCGTCCTCCTTCGTTATCCACGAGTTCCAGAAGGAACTCAACCAGATCAAAACCCGTATCCACCCCAACAGCTACTGGCAGTTGCTGTACTTCTACTCGGTGGAGGCGTACTTGCATGAACCTGTGTTGCTGAATGTTTTCACCCAGGACAGTGACGCGGACTCTGAGAACTACCGCTTGACGGAAAGCAGCTTGAAGCTCATCCAGAACTGCACCGACCTGTGCATCAACGCATTGAAGAACGTGACGCAGTTGCTGATCCAGGAAATTGCAAAAGCACCAATGTTCCTTGGTCTGCGGGCCACCTACACCGTCGGCATGTTGCTCCGCTTGAGGTACCTCATTTTGCTGTTGCCCACCAGCATCGAAAAGGACTTGGTTCCAAAAGACGCATTGTGGTGCATCCAGAAGGTGATCAAAATGGTTGACGACGCTTCCAACCTCTATCCGTCAAACTTCTGCCTCATGAAAACCCGTTTGGTGCTTCAGTTGTTCGTCCAGACCTACGCCACACAGCTCCAGGAGCTCATCCAGAAGAACGGTGACAACTTCCTGGCCATCATCCCCAAGAAGTGGCACAAAAACGAAATGGGGAAGTATGCGCACTTGTTTGCCCCAAACACCTACGACGGCAAGTCCATCACCGCAGAGACATCGCAGCCTCACCTGAACTTCGACGTTGTTTCGTATGCCCGTTCCTCGTTGAACGCAGAGCCCGCCGCAGACGAGGACGAAGATGCTAACCACTCACAAAACCATTCTGCAGCCGCGGCTGCAAATGGCAGCCAGGCACTGTTCAACAACAACTCCGTCTCCACAATGAGACCCCCACACAGAGTGGACCCCAGCGAGTTTACAAACGTCAAGCAGCAAAACCAAAATATGTTCCAGTCCCAAAACGAGATTTTCGATGCCTTCACGAACCCTAGTTTGCCCAACCCAGAAATGTTGGAGAACTCGTATCTAGCCGTCAATGATGAGTTCTGGGCTGACATCCTTAGCTCGGAAGCTGACAGAGTCAACTTCTCAAACTCAAACGTGTACGGCGGGCCCCAGATGGAAGAAGTGTTTTTTATGAGGTAATGTGATATGTGTATAGTTTAATTTATTCTAGGTTTTGCTGGGCAGTAATGAAGGTTTTTATTTGTAGGTGTCTGATATTAAATTCCTGAATGGTTAACATATGATATCCTGACTGGTGGATTATATGATATCCTGACTGGTGAATTATACGATTCCTCGCTGGTGAATCATATCATATCTGAATGGCGATCTTTATCTTTTGCAGCAATTGGTGCAAGAGCTATCAGGATAACACTGTAGAGTATTGTTGGTTTTCGAAAAATGTTTCACTGACTTGGTTGCAAAATCAGTGGTGGTGGATATGCCAATATTGGGAGGTATGGTGGACAAAGTACAATTACAATATTCTTCCCTTTTAGTCTTCTCAATGAATTTGCAGCTTAGTGAGTGCGCCGATGATGCTGAACCCGGTTTCTTGGCTGCAAATCATATAGTTCACCATTCTAAAATCCCATTAACAAATAAAGCATTCTACAGCTAATGAATGTGTGATTCCCCATTAACACCCACCAAGCAGACGCAAAAATCAAGTCGAAGCCACTGTTGCAACCTTCTTGTGTGTGTGCTGCACATAGTGCGCGCACCGGCACGTAAATTGCAAATCAAATACTTTTGTTTTGTAATCACGATGGAGAGAGACCACTTTACATTTCTAGATTGCATACGGATTCTTGGAGGAATTCTCTTACTCAACTCGTTTCTGTCGTGGTGGTTTACACTGTCTACTACATGGGGGTATGAAGGAAAGTACATTGATCCTCGATTCTACAAGTACCAGATTGTGGGTCCGAGATTGGACTTGAGCGAAGAAGAGTTGGCAAAGTACGATGGAACCAACCCAAACTTACCAATATACTTGGCAGTCAATGGCACAGTGTTTGACGTGACCAGGTCCCCTGGGATATATGGGCCTGGTGCGCTGTACTCAAAGTTGACAGGGAAGGACTGTGCCCGAGTCTTTGCGACGTCGTGCATCCAGATCGAAGAGCAGTACACGCATGACTTGAGAGGTTTGGACAATCTACAAGGTGTGCAAAAATGGATAGATTTTTTTACTAAAAAGTACTGGGAAGTTGGGGTAGTTAGACATGGTGAGCTACTGGGTGATCCTCCGGCACCTTGTGAGGGACTTAAGTATCCTTTTTAGTCTGGTGGTTTGAATGCATAGTATATCTGTATAATGTAGAGTGCGCTTGGTTGGGGAGGGTTGAGCGTGCCGAGGAACGTCTACTTGGAGGGATTCGAGGTGTGTACTTGCTTGCTGGTATGGTCATTCTCATACTCACAACTTTTCAGCTTCTTCGAAGCTACACTCGTAACGCTCGGCTTTTCCAAGGTATTCACAACTTCAGCTTCTTCGAAGCTACTCACAACTTTTTAACATCTTCAAGCTATACTCACAACTTTTTAACTTCTTGTAAGCTACACTTTTCAGCCTCATCCAAGCTCTTTTGGAGAACACCCAACAACTCGTCAGGGTCCTCCAAACCAATACTTATTCTGATCAAATTCTTTTCGATTCCCCATTTTTTGATCTCGTCCAACTCGTCGTAATGTGCCAAGATAGCGTACGGGCAGGCCAAGGTGAAGTTGGTGCCCAAAGATGGACCCTTGTGCAAATCCATGGCATCGAAGAACGCAATGGCATGCTTTTCCTCGTGGAATAAGAATGAAATCAACCCACCGTATCCTCCGTTGGGTGTTTTGATGGCCTCGTAGTGGTTTCTGGATTCACTTTCCGATGGGTAATACACTCTCGAGATCAACTTGCTATTTTTCAACAACTCCACAGTCTTCAAGGATGTCTTGTCTATCTTTGCACTTCTGTCAACAAAGTCTCTGGAGTTCCGCTCCAAGTACAATGCGTCTTCGGCCCAGAAGTTGTCTTCGTACTCCTCGTCAAAGTACTTTTTGAGGGTCTCGTAGTAGCGCGAGGTTGGGTTGAGAATGAGCGATCCGGCCATCACGTTCGAGTCTCCGCTGAACACCTTGGTCAACGACGAACACACAATGTCGGCATGAGGCAAGACGTGGATGTTCAAAAAGTTGCCTACAGTCTCGTCCACCACTACTGCAAAGCCAAACTTGTCGGCCAAGGCGCGGATTCTCTTCATGTCGGGCGTCTTCAACAATGGGTTGGACGGACACTCGCAAAAGAGCGCCATGATGTCCACACTTCCGCTCTCCAAGTCCTTTTCCAACTCGTCCAAGGAACGGTCGTCACCCATGCCCAAAAAGTGGACTCCAGGACCAAACTTCTTGAGGATGTTGAGGGTGTCGACGTATGGGAACCCGAAACACACGGACTTCTTCGGAGTCTGTGTCTTCATCAAAGCGTGGTGTGCATTGAATATCGCTGCCATTCCTGATGGATAGAAGTAAACGTCTGTTTCACTCAAGTTCTTGCCTCTTCTGGCACGCTCCATTTCCTCTTCTTGGTTGTGACTCTTGTCAACCTTCCCACTGATTCTTCTTCTCAAGGCAATCTTGGCTTGGGGCGCAAACTTCAAGTCCAAAACACGCCCGTACTTCTGCTCAACAAACTTGTTGTACTCCAAGTCGGGGTTTTCAGTGGGGTTTTCTTGCGCCAGGTGGTCTCCGAAGAGCTCTCTCAGCACGTACTCGGCCTGTCTCGATGAGATTCCTTCTCCGCAATGCTGCCAGTAGTTTTTTGCGAGCTTGAACTCGCTCGATGGAAAGAAAACTGCACATATGTTGGTTTCGATCACACTCGACAACTCTTCGTCGTTGCGAGGTGCTCTCGTGCTCAACTGCAAAAGACGGATCGAAGGGTTTACGAGACTGGTTTTGGCCTTGATGAACTCTCTGCATCTCTTTCCCACCGTTGTCGATGGGAAGATCAACACAGATTCCCCATCACGCCCGTACTTGTCCTCCAATTTGGCTGCCAAGTCCTTGATGATCGAGTGGATAAAGAATCTAGGGTACCCGGTGACCATCTTGTCCACAACCCATTTCTGTCCTTCTTCGTACCCAATAGTAGCCTCCCACGTAGGAAGCGTCACTGACACCGCGTGTGGGATATTAGGAATAGGTGCTCCCACTTCTTGTGACGGCATTATCGCTGCGTTGTATAGTGTCCAGATAAGATCTCAGTTGCGATCATTTGTACTGCCAAAGTGCGGGCGAGCACTGCGAAGCACGAGTGTGTGCGAAATCGTGACACAAATCCCCAATGAGTCAGACCGCACTGGAGAGCCCAAGCGGGCACCGGCACCTGGAACTGAGGAATCTACTGTAGCTTGTGTAAGCAAGGTAGCCCCCGAAGCCAGAAATCCAGTGTAATTCAGGAATCCAGTGTAAGTCGGGTAGTATGTAACCAGCGTAAGTGGTACAACTGCTTCTGGCAGTACTCGACCCTTCTCTACCGATTTTCATTCAATGTTCAATCTATTAATGTACTAAATATACAAAATAAGCAAATACCTTTTATCATGTGTGTTTAAGACTTGATGCAAGTGACCGCACCTTCTTTGAGTCGTTCCAAGTCCTTTGCGTTGGCGGAGCCATTGGATCCCTTTGCGGTTGCAGCAGATCCGTTGGCTGCGACAGATCCGTTGGCTGCAGGAGCTGGAGCATTACGGTTGTGGGCCATGTGAGCTTGGACCAAGTGTCCGGCAGCCAAGGCAGAGCAAAGTGAAAGCTCTGCAGCTAAAACGGCAGAAGCCACGATACGAGCCAATTGTCTGGCGTTTTCACCTGGGTTAGTTGGGTGGGGTCCTCTAACTCCCAACAATTCCAACATGGCGGCCTGTGGCTCTAAAACAGTACCTCCACCAATGGTACCAACTTCAATAGAAGGCATGGACACACTCACAGCTAATCCTCCATCTGGGAGCTTGTTCATTAATGTAATACAGTTGGAAGACTCAACGTTTTGTGCTGGATCCTGACCACAAGCAAGGTAGACGGCAGTAACTAAGTTGGCGGCGTGTGCGTTGAAACCACCAACGGAACCAGCCATAGCAGAACCAATCAAGTTCTTGGAGACATTCAATTCAACCAAGGCGTCAACGTCAGACTTGAGAACCTTCGTGACAACGTCAGCTGGAATGCGCGCTTCGGCAACAATAGACTTACCTCTACCTTCGATCCAGTTGATGGCGGCAGGCTTCTTGTCAGTACAGTAGTTACCAGAAACAGAAATGACGTTCATGTCAGACCATCCGGCTTCTTGTGTCATGTACTTAAGGGAGTATTCAACACCCTTGGAAATCATGTTCATACCCATAGCATCACCGGTGGTGGTCTTGAAACGGATAAAAAGCAAGGTTCCAGCAAGTGCTGTTTGAATATGTTGCAAACGGGCAAATCTCGAAGTACTGTTGAAGGCCTTCTTGATCACAGCTTGACCCTCTTCAGAGTCAAGCCAGATCTTGGCGGCACCAGCACGGGCTAAAGTAGGGAACGAAACACATGGGCCTCTGGTCATACCATCACCAGTCAAAACGGTCTCAACACCGCCACCGGCGTTGATGGCCTTACATCCTCTCATGGTCGATGCAACAAGACACCCTTCCGTTGTGGCCATAGGAATATGGTATGGCTTGCCGTCAATGATCATAGGACCAGCAACACCAACAGGCAATGGCATGAAACCAATAACGTTTTCACAACAGGCTCCAAAAACACGGTCGTAGTCATAATACTTGTATGGCAAGTGGTTGGTGTTCAACACTGGAGCGTTGGCAAGAACAGCAATGGCCTTACGACGGACAACAACAGCTCTTGTGTTGTCTCCCAATTGCTTCTCTAAGGCGTACAATGGCAACTTACCAGCAACAACAAGCGAGGAAACTTCATCGTCATGCAATGTCTTAACTTTTCCTTCCTTCAAAATTTCAATGCATTGGTCAATAGGTAACAACTTTTTCTTTGGCTTAATCTCCAAATCGTAGGAGTCGTCAGAGGAAACAGAGATAACTCTGCTGACTGGAGATTGAGTAACATCGTCTGCTTTGGCAGTAGTGGGCTTGGATGCCTTGGAGGCCTTGGAAGCCTTTTCAATTAAAATGCTTGTGGTAGAAATATTGTGACGAGAGGCATTCAAAAAGTAAGCATTAATAGTAATAGAAACAGCAAATGCAATTAACAAGAGTTTGGAAATCAAGCTATCTCTGATAGCATGACTGACGTGCTCCAAAATGAGCAAAACAAAGTCTTCAGCTTGTACCAAAAACCCTTGAGGCATGTAGACTCTTGCAGGCAAAACAGTAGCCACAGTGCCCTTTGAGCCAACTTTGATGTGTTTGGCAGCAGCCTTAGACAAGTTAGGAGTAACAATAGAGAAAATGGAATGGTTGGTGAATTGGGAGTCGGTGTTTGTGTTGTACAACCAAGAGGAACCAAGCCAAAGTGCGTGGAATGCAAAGAAAGCACCAATCAAAGCCACCTTGAAGATAGAAAAGTCATTCAGTTCGGCAACAAACGACTTGTCGTTCAGCTTAGCAACGTCAGCAGCAACCAAGGAAGAAATACCATCATCTTCCAAAGCCTGTCTCAAATCGGCATTACGACGTGCTCTGTTAATTTCAACCTTCAAAGCCAAAACGGCAGAGTAAAAGGTGTACACTAAGACCAAGTCAAAGGTCAAAATGAAAGCGGATAAGATGCAAAATCTGGTCAATCCAATCAAGTGTGGAGCATAGTAGGAAATCGAAAGCAATGCACCAACTACTACAACATGATCTCTTAATAAACTGACGGTGTGTGCAGAAATAGCTTCTGCGACAATGGAGTGAGCAGTGGGAGGTTTGTTGACTCTGGTTGCGTCCGCATTCATGACATATCCAGTGATGCTGACCTTGTGCTTGAAGCCGATGATAGCAACCAAAAATGGAATCCCTTCAGTGATACTCAACAATGGAACCTTACTGTCCATGAACTTGGAGGTGGTGGTCAATGCGAATAAAAAGGCAAAGGTGGAGGAGGCCAAAGTAGAGAAGGCCAACCAAAACTTGGAGCCAAAGGCACGCATGTCGTAAAAGACTTTGATCAAGGTGTACCACATGGCAGCGTATGCACAAGCAATTAAGGTGATATCGAAACCTTCTGCGCCTTGAATCAAATCTTTGGTCTTGGTGACACTCTGGCGTGCGTAGTCGTAGTATTTAGATACCTTGTTGTTATGTCTAGCTTTCCAAGCAGTTGGTCCAACGGTAATCTTGTCGAGGGAGCTCAAGTTGGTTTCCAAGTCATCTGATGCAACGATTAAGACTCTTTCATTTTCACTCAAACCTGCAAAAGTGCCCTCGACTTCAGGCACAACGCTTCCGTGAAACCTTCTAAATCTTAATGGAACAATGCTGATCCTGTTGGCGTCAGGATATTCCGAAGCGTCTTGAATTGGGGTCCAGTCCTTGAAGTTGGCGTTCCCTGGAGGGTGGTAGTAGAGAGCGCCGCCTTGAGGATTCCTAATGGACTCTGGGATGTACTCATCAACGACGGACAAGTAACTTATCGAGGCAAGCAAGAGAGTGACCAAGATAAAGTGGATCGGCCTGTTGGCAGACATGGTCGCCACCGCACTCGTGGCTTGCTTGAGAGCGGTAATCATGGTGGTGGTTTCTAATTTGGCTGTAAAAATTTGTAACGATGAAAAATAGAGGAACGACGCGAAACGACGATACGAAGAACTTTTAACAGTGTGGAGATTCAGAAGTAGTGACCCAGAACGCCCCCTCTCTACCTTATATTCCGAGTGACCTCCCATAAACCAAGCTAGGGCTGTGTAGATTATTTGTATAAAGTTTACTTTGCTCCCTTAGCGCTTGCGTTCCAAGGCTGAAGTAGTGTGCATTTTGAATCTGTTGGGTCGAGCGAATTTGACGTGTGTCTTATACGAGATCAAGATGAGATGACATTGCGAATAAGGTTATTGGACAATGGAATATCGTTGATACTATCCGTTATTCCATATTTTACATTACGCCTAGGCTGCTGGAGAGTATATAGTACATCGAAATAGATGAGAAAGGGGGTTGAGACGCTCGACCCATGATGGGCCAATTTTATTTGGCAGCACTTTTCCTCATTTGACAACGCGTCCTTCTTAGTCTTACATAGATGGATAAATGGCCACATTGGTTTTGCGAGACCAATTGAAGTATCTTTGGACGCAAGTTACCGTAATACACGCTTCCAAGGGGTCCTGGGGTTGCTGTTTGTGATTCTCAGGGGTTGAGCAAATGTGTAAACCATTGGCGTTTACGTTTGCCGCCACTATCCCCTACATTTCTCACGAGAGTTCTATGAGTACCAGCAAAGGTTTCTAATGGTATTGCTCTTTGACCATTTGGTTACCATCTGGTGGTAACTCGTGATGACCTACGGGGTTTGTAAGACATATTGTGTGGGCCTGGTCCTATTGTGTGCAGATCTTTGAGCTCGGTTAGTAAGCGCTGAGCAACTCCGCGGCGCAGTCGCATAATGTCTCCACCACATCAGGTTTGTTACAATTCGATAATGAGAACATGCATTACATAACGTTTTCAACCTTCACTGATATTTATTACTACCCATTTTCTTTCAACAAGAAATGAAGCTAACTTACTTCAAAGAAACCAACTTGATGTCAAAAGTCAATTCAGAGTTGGATGGAATGCCAGGCAAGGATTGGGAACCGTAGCCCATCTTTGGTGGAATGATAACTCTTCTTTCACCACCAACAGCCATACCAGCAACACCCAAGTCGAAACCCTTGATACATTCACCCTTACCCAAGGCAAAAGTGAATGGCTTACCGCTGGTGTTCTTGTCAAAGACCTTACCGTTCTTCAACTTACCAATGTATCTAATGCCAACCTTGTTACCAGACTTGGCGGTGACACCCTTACCGACCTTTCTATCTTCGGTGACAACGCCACCGAGCAAGGTCTTGGTTGGGTACTTCTTGTCTTTCTTTTCTTCAGCTTCTTCCTTCTTTTCGTCCTTCTTGTCCTTCTTGAAAGTGGAGCCAGTTGGACCTTGTTCTAATTCCTTGGTGAATTGAACAGTCTTTTCCTTCTTGGCCTTCTTCTTTGGCTTTTCTTCCTCTTCGTCGGAGGCTCTCTTCTTGTTGTCTTCCTCGACCAATTCTTGGATCTTGGCTTCAATGTCAGACTCATCTTCCAAGTCTTCCAAGTCATAGACGTCTCCTTCAGTACCATAGATTTCATCTTCATCTGGAGACAAGTCGTACTCATCGGAGTCATAGTCTTCGTCTTCGCTGTCTTCGTCAGCTGGGTGGTCAACATAGTTACCAGTCAAGTGAACTGGGTAGGAACCGGTGACAACAAAGAAAACTTCTTCATCTGGGGAAATGGTCAAGTCAAGAGTTTGTTGGAATTGGACCTTTGGAGATAAAGTACAAACGACAAATTCGGAGACACCTTCATCGTCTTCGTCATCTTCATCATCGTCTTCCTCATCGTCTTCTTCTTCTTCTTCTTCTTCGGCTTCGGTCTTCTTGGCCTTCTTGGACTTCTTTGGCTTTTCTTCTTCTTCTTCGTCTTCGTCCAATTCGTCTTCTTCTTCATCATCTTCATCGTCATAGTCTTCCAAATCATCATCAATGAATGGAACTCTCTTCAACATTCTCAAGGTGGATGGTTCAGCCTTTTCATCGACAGCTTCTGGATCAACAGCAGCTAAGGTAAGTCTGATGGTGACTGGGTAGTCATCTTCGATGGCTGGAACAGGGTTGAATGGCTGCAAAGCCAAGTTATACGTGGAGATTGGAAGTAAACCGGACATGATGAAAGAAACTCGTGGGTATTCGAAATTTTGCGCAGATGAGATGAGATGAATTAATGAGAAGCAGCGGCTCACGTGCCTGGGCCCTCTGCTAACTAAAATTTTTAGGCATCCTCCAGCACTCACACAACGCACTACAAGACAGTCAAATTACATTAATTGTTTTACTTCATTATAAATGTATTAAATATACAAAACCGCATCAACCTTAGAACTTCAACAAGTGTGGCTTGTCACCGTTCTTCAAGGAGAAGGAGGTGGCCAAGTATTGCTTCAACAATGGGGTCTTCTTAATTTCAGCCAACAAAGCAGCGTCGACGTTCTTTTGGTCGGCAACTCTTTCAGCCTTAACTTCCTTCTTAGCTTGGGATTCTTCAAAGAAGTTAGCTTCAGACTTTTGTTCCTTGGTTGGCTTTTCTCTGGCAAAGTATGCAACGTTGTACTTGGAAACGTCAACACCAGAGACAGAAACCTTGGTGGAGGTAGCAATGACGTAACGAGCGTTAACTCTTCTCAATGGAACACCGTTAACCTTGAATGGACCAGAGACCAACAAGGTGTTGTCTTCCAAAGACTTCAAGTAGACAACTCTCTTACCTCTGAATCTACCAGCCAACAAGATGAGAACGGTACCTGGGACCAAGGAGGCACGCAACTTTTGTGGACGAACAACCTTTCTGGATTGCTTTGGGACTGGAGCGTCTTCAGACTTGTACCACTTTTGAGGCTAAATTTGTTAGTATAAACTCTTGATGTTGGTACTTCAACAAAATAGTAAAACTACAGTGATGACACTTAGGATACTCGTGATTATCGGATTCAATCCAACAATTCTTAAGACGAATACTTGGCATATCATCGGTGTTGTCTTCCCCTGTTAAGCTCGAGGATAGCTATAATATTTCCACATACAACTTGACTCATTTTTGATCTGATTAATTGGTGATAAAAAATTTGAAAACTCTTTTCTATAAATTTTTTTTGCCTCAACTCACTGCCATTCGGGAGAGAGAGAGACTGCGAATTTTTCAAGGTGAGAATGTCGCTCTGTCGTCTGTGTGCAGGGACAAACCTTTATTGCGAAAACGGTCACAGTATTAGGGCTGCAACAGCGAATAATCACGTGAATGAAATCCAGTCTAATTTTGATTGTCTGCATGGCTGATAAGTGCCCCACAAAAGACATAGTTGCAACGTTTCAAATCTTGATATTCTGACTCAACTCCTTAGAAAGTACATCGGTTATGCCGGTGGCTACTAAGTGGCATCTAATGCTACGTAAATTCATTATTTATATCACATATGAACGAAGAACGCATGCAACACAATTAGAAGTCACATTTCAGTCGTTCACCATTCATATCCTTTTCTACGTTGGTCATATAATACATAAATAACTATACACCTAGTTTAACAAATACTTTACGTTGACCACCAATTGTCCTGAGCCGGCATCTACAACGATATTTTCGTGGTTGTTTGCAGCCTCACTCAAAGGAACCAGAGCGTGGCCCAAATCAATGCTCTTACCAAAAGTATGGTGTTCCTTGATGTAGAAGTGAAGTTCACCAGTAGGTGCTGACTTGAAGGTGACGGATTCGTTCCATTTGAAGCTGGAAGTCTCCTTGTCAATCTTGGTAGCTCTAGTTTTAATCAATTCTTTTTCTTTACTGGATGTCTTGAGCACAACTCTCACATCCACATTACTGCTTGACTTGAAGTTTTGTGCGGCTATGACGCTCACTCTACCGGCAACGGCGTCGGTTCCGTGGATAGATGGAGCAAACGATGAAACGTCTGTCATGTTACTGTTCGTTCTAGAATGTCCGTATGTTGGAGTGGATGATGGAGATTGACCAGTAACGGCAACGTTACCGTTGCTGTTAGGACGCTGTGGAGGAGGTAAATCATCGAGGTGGATGTTTGGAATTCCTCTGGCCTTGTCAATCGTAGACTTATTTCTGTGGAATTTAGAATGACGTTCGCCAGACTGTCTACCAGAACTACTGTCGTAGGCAGTGAGCAGTTCGCCGCCGTCCAAATCGTGGTCGTCGGCCAAAACAGACTCCTTGTCATCGTTTTCATCCCTCCTCACAACCTTTCTTCTACCTAATCCCTTAAGGAAAGAGGCACCCTTCGTGACACCGTCACTTGCAAGTCCCAATCCGGTACCTGCAACATTTCCTGCAATGTCACCTGCATTAGATACAGCCTTCAATGGGACTCCACTGACGGCTCCTAAGTCGATATTCAATCCATATCCAGAGCCGAGCTTTGGTCTAATGAATTCCGGCTTGAAGCTGGCACGCAAGTTCACGGTACCCTCAGTATTCAACTTGACAGTAAATGAAGTTTCCTTCTCAATACCAGTCAAATCCAATCTAGCAGCACCCAACAATTCGGCATCGTGGGTCAAATCCCAATCGTAGATCTCAAGAAGAAGCAAGCTTCTCGAACGAGATGGAATAGGGAAGTCGACCAGCTCATTCCACGATGGGTTCAATGTCTTTCTCTTCTTTTCGGTCTTGAATACTTCAACACCATCTAACTTAAGCACTGCAAATGGATCAGACTTTCCATTCGAATCAACGGCAGACAAGTTATCGGCAGATAAAATGTCAAGCTTGATATGACCACAGTCAAGCACGGTATCGAATGGATTCATTTTGATGCTGGTAGGATAGTAGTCCAATTGAATCTTGATTGAATTACGTTCATTGATCTTAAGAGTGATTGGTGCATCCTTTGCCTTCTTCAAGATTTCAAGTGTATTGAAAATCTTTTCAACAATAATTTGCTTCTCCTTCACAACCTCGATCTTGTCTGCAATACGGAAAACCAACTTGGAGTGTTGCAAATCACGAACAAATCCTTCTGCGTTCGAAGGAATCTTCAAGACTCTACCGTCACTAGGTGGAGTAACACCCAGTGGATAAGCATTGTCATCAAGTAAAGTGTGAACCATAACGTCACCCTGTGAGAATTGACCCAGGATGATGTGAACATTCAAGACACCAGCATTGTAACCAATTAGTTCTTCTAAAGAAATCTTTTGTTTTGGAGGATTTGGGATTTCGTCTTGATCGATTTCAACCCACTCGTAATCTTCTGGGTGCTCTTTGGCCAACTTTTCTTCTTCGTCTCTACGCTCTTGCTCCTTCTTTTCTTGCTTGGCCAAAGTTTCCTGGTACTTCTTCCAGTTGCTTAATTGCTGGTTGGTGTATACAGGAATGGTTGGAAGGAAAGAGACAGAGTAAGTAAGGGTACCAAATTGACGGGAGTTGAGAATGACTGGCTCATTGATGTCGTCGTCATCTCCGTGATAGTGCAAGTAGTTTCCTTTATCATCCTTCTTAAGGAATTCGTTCACAGAAACTGCCGCAGTTCCTAATGTACGGTCCTTACCCTCTTCTTCATCCATGATTTCAAGAAGGTAGTGCTGGTGTTCATTGGTAACAGGAAGATAGTACACATTTTCCCAAACTGGATCAAGCGAATTCGAAATAGTTGGAGTTTTGGCAATAATCTTACCTTCAGAGATAACACGAACGTATGGGTCAACCTTTCCGACACTTTCCAAATTCTTCAAACCCTTGGCGTGCTTGAGGTGAAGTTTGATACCACCAATGGCTGAATTTGCAAACGAATTCACGGTATCACCTTCTATTTCTAACGATTTCCAGCCAGTTGTGATACGGAACTTTGGAGTAACGTCACCGATCTTAGTTCCGTAAATCCACTGTTGGCCTCTGCTCGATTCAAAGATCAAGTCTTGGAGGTTGGTGTCCAATTTACCAACCACATTGTTTTCAACAGCATCTCTCACAAGAACTTGGACTCTGGTTTCAGATTTCTGGGTGATTAAGGTTTCAAAACTTTGGTCCCAAGAAGGCTCATTAGTCTGTCTCAATTGACGGGTCTTTTTGACTACTTCGTAGTTGAGGAGGATTTCAGCGTAAGGGTTCAAGAGACCAAGAGCAGAGTCGGTGATATCCAAGTTTGTGGCCTGGTGCAAGTGGACCTTCAAAATACCTACATCAGAGTCGGTAACAGGAACAATAGATCCATCGTCCAACTTCATAGGTGGCAATTCTGGGAACCATTTGATGTCAAATTCAATCTTACCAACAGTACGACCAGCTTCTTGAAGGTTACGGACAACACCGAGGTGTTGACGTTCTTGGAGAAGATCTGCGAGAGCAAACTCAGCACTACCAAGAAGTAAATCTTCAGCCTTATCCTTAAGAAGATGGTACACATTGAAGTTCAAGTGGTTACCGTCCAAGTAGTTAACTAAAATGTACTTTGTCTCAACAAACACAGGATCCCTGATATTTTTCTTTACCTTCGTCAGTTCATCAATTTCACCATTGCTAGAGACCTTAACTTGAACGTATGGGTTCATTGAGTCGGCGACTGTTGGGTCCGAACTCTTCAAGTTCAAGCATCTCTTGATGGTAACTGCAACAACACCGTTGGAATCGTGCAGTTGAGCAGCCATAATAGCCTCGACGTCAATATCAAGCGAATTTGGTGCATACAACATAGGACGCAAGTTGGCGTGGATCATACTGTTAACAAACTTGGACAAACCTGGAATAAATGACATGATATCAATTCCGAAAGTGTCACCACCAACTGGCTTTAATGCGTAATCAATGGTAGGTGCTTCCAAGAATTGGACAGATACGGTCTTGACGTGTGGAAAGTTTTGAGATAACTTTAACTTGATGTTCATACGTCCAGTAAAAGACATGTCTTCAACCAAGATTGGTAAAGACTTGGAGATAAAAGCTTTACCAATAGTCACACCAAGAGCAACCTTTGGGTTGATTTTCTTCTTGATCTCGTTCTTAGTCATGTCATCTGTGTCGTTGGGAGCAAAACTAAAATTCCAGTCCATTTCAATGTGGTCTTGACCTTTTTTGGTGTACGATTTGATAGAGTTCACACGGGGAGCCTTGGAACCCAAAGTAAATTCATCTAAGGAAATGGCTTCAATACCAAACCCTGGAGCCTGGTCCTTCATAATTTCGTTGGCAATAAACATGACAGTCTCAGAAAGAGAAGGCATATAGATAATCCAAAACTTGTCCAAGAAGGAGTTCATCCACTCCATGGTTTCCAATTCGTTTTCTAATCTGTTGGAAGCATGGACACGGGTCATGTCGTCACGAACGTTACGGTTGAAACGACGGAATTCAGCACGGTAGGCAGATGAAGTACAAAGAAGGACAAAAACAAGCGAAAGTATGCCTCCTCCGATACGAGCTGCAAGCCACGCAAAGAAACAGGTACCAATCATCAATGAGCAGTTCCAGTACCAGTCAGCATAGAAGTGTTCAAGGACATATGTTTCGACTGTCTTGATGAGTGAAAGCGACTGTAATTTGGAGTCGGTGTTGGTATCTTTCCAGTAACCGACCTTGGACCACGAGAAGGTTGCCTGGTCACGATGGAGAAGATGTCTTTTACGGTGCTGTTCTTTTTGAGTGTCTTTGTAATCCACAGCAGAGGGTTGGTTATTGAGGTTCGACCGCACTTGGGCATTGTGGTCTTGAACCTCGGCCTGGTTAACATCAGACCCTCTGTGAATATCAGAGGTATTTTCCTAGATTTGTTAGTATGAATTACGCAATGGTCAATTGGCAGAGATCTGGGGCTGTTCAGGGGGAGTAATATAAATTTAAACAGGAATTGGTGGAGTATTTCGGTAAGCTATTTTCAGAAAGTGGGTTGAACGAGTTTGAGGGTCCTTTTGTGCCAAGCGTAGTCTTCGATGTTGGCTTGACTTTCCTTCAATTTCGTTAATTCAGTTGATTTTCGCCTATTCTCTGTTCTAATTTTGCAAGTCGGTGTCCATAGTAACGACTTCTGCTCTTCTAATATTGGAGATGTTTCATATAATTGGTTGGTGCTGCGGTCTGTCGTACGCACATGTTTTTTGATATAACTGTGTTGTTTTGGAGGTTAATAGCGCACAGCGTTGACTTTTCAGTGGCCCTTGCGCCATTCTAAGGTCCCTGGTTACTGCTTGTGCTTCCTTGGTGGGTCTTATTCCATAGCCCTCCCATCCAATTTCTTCGTTGCTCTTTCTCGTTGTTCTCCTGTTCTGCCTACTTTGCAACAAAACAAACAATCGATAAATTCAGCTCCCACCTCTCAACAATACTTAAACCCCCTCATTTGTATCATGCCACCGGTCCTCTCTGCTAGTCTGACCTCAATTGATTGGATACTTACACTAACCATGCTCTGTTGAAGAATGTTTATAAAATTTCACTCCTGAAATTCCTCGCGCAGCCTCTTTAAGTGGAGAGAATGACATCCTGCTGGGATCAAAACAGGGTACCCATTGACACACCACCCAAAGTGTGTGAGGTGTACGACAGTACCAAGAGCTTTTATACGTGTTGGTACCTGAACCAACTGAATATCTACGAAGTACACACCTTAGAAGCTGACATTCTGTGTAGACTGGGCTGGCCCTCTCTAGTGTTTGTGTAATAGAAAATATGGGTGATTGTAATTAGACGTAACAACTGTGCGGGAGAGGATACCACCAGGCAAGTTTTCCTCTACTAGCACAATTTACTCGGAATTTCAATTGTGCATGGGGATTATTTCCCCTGGATCTTTATCCCTAAGGAATTCGTAATTGTATAGTTGCGGTTTTACATGAACCAACGTGGATGTTGTGCGAACCTCGTACCTCTTTCTAAGTTTAGCCACACGGTGGCCATATCGTTTTACGCATTGGTTGTTTGTAATAAATGCCAGCAATTAACTAAGAGATTCTTTCCACATGGCATCTGCTGCAACTGGCTGTGATCTACTTGCTGTTCCTGAGCGTAGTCTTCTGGATTCTATCTTAGCATGCACGGTGGCTAATCCACTTCGATGAAGATCCCAGAAACAGCGTTTTCTCTGCATATAGAGAATAATAGGAGCGCGTTAAACTTAGTTTCAAGAGAGAGGCAGAACAAGCTACAATGAGCCACGAGAGGCGCTAACATCTTAAGCAATATGGATGTCCAAACCTTGCACAAGATTAGTTTTCACATGTAGCATGATTTCCGATGATTTACTGTGCATTTGTCTGTTAGTACATGGATAGTAACATTTTCTTGTATTTTGACAATTATGCTAGAAAATTAGGGAGACTGGCTCTACAAGGTTCTAAGAAAGAGAGACTATCGTCCACGACAGTGAATTAATTTAACAGTGATCTGAGAACCAAATAGATTGCCAATTGGTGCAGCTGATCGTGCTAGCTATACGATATTAAGGCCATGTAATGAGGGAGACTTGCGTGTGTGCTTCCTTGGTGAGATCAGTACTCTGGAAAACAAACTCTTCACCGATGGATTTTTCATCGTGCATCGTTACAGATGCAGGCACCGGCAATCAGGTACATAGTTGGCCATGCCTTGATATGAGCTTCATGGCTCTGGCGTTTCTTGCAAGCTAAGTGCTTAGATGGGTGCCTACAACCGATATTACATATACGTTTTATTATATTATGCTACTTTGAAAGCTTAAACGCTTTCCAAAACAACATCCTTGAAACCGGCAGAAACCTTCTTACCCTTTTCATCGACGGTAACTTCACCGTGCAAAGCTAACAAAGAACCCAAGTCGAACTTTGGTTGCTTCAACAACTTGACCTTTCTGATGTGGATGTTTT